>CM031918.1:19504860-19745464 GCA_018703695.1 Prunus fruticosa | reverse complement strand
ATTTACCACGTAGTTGAGAATTACGTCGTATTTTTCAATTTATACGTCTTCATTCTCTAAAAACCGCGTCTTATTTTTATAGCTTTTTCAAATTAATTAATTTTTCTTTTATTTTGGTAATATCTTTCTAACACAAAACAAAATTTGATTCTCAATCCTCAACAACATTTTCATCTTAAAAGGCAAATCTCTTCGTGTTAAATATTTACACAATATATGTACACAAATTTGGCCGATACATCGTGGCAATATCTGTGCAATTGGTCTTCCTCCTAATTGAGAGTTGGGCCCTTCTTCCTCTTTGTTCTCAAGCTCCTCACAGCCTCAATTCCTGAAAATCAAAATCAAAAATCAAAATCAAAATCAAAATCAAAATCAACAAAGTGTGAACCCTCACTCCTCGATTCCTGGTTACATTGTAGTCCCCTTTTCCACAAGGTGGAGCCAGCCTAGAACACAAAGATCAAAACAAAACAAAACAAAACAAAGATGAACTTCAGAACTCCTGTGTAACAAGGTGGAACCAGCCTAGAACCTGTTGTGGGTTGTGCCTTTGGGGGTGAAGCTGGAAGTGGGCTTGAGGTTCAGAAGTTGAATGACACCACCTCTCATTCTGAACCTCAGCCCCACTGCCAACTCAAGCCACCACCTAGTCCGATTCTCTCAGACATTAGCAACACCCATGCGGGTCCTCAAGCTGGTTTGGCCCTTGCTACGCAGGAGGATGTAGCAAACCCATGCTTGGTCTTGTGAGGAATCATTATTCTGCAAACCCATTTGCTTCAAGAAGACAATTTCTTGTGAGGAATCATTCTCCAACCCTAATTGAGAGTTAAAACACGCGTGAAAAAAATCATATTTAAACAAATTCATCGAGTATAAACGGTTATAATATACATAGCGACATCATATTTTAATAATCAACGTCATTTTAGATAAACAAGCGCCGTCATAACTACATCGGAAATCCAAAAGTCATTTGGCGAGTATTAAAAAGAGAACGCTCATTCAAGAACCCCAAAGTAACCACGTCGGTTTATTAAAATATCACAAGTCGTCGAGGGTGTAATAACTACGTCACTTATGAATTATTTACCGACGTTATAACTTTACCCTTTACGTCGCTTGTAAAAACTATGACGTTCTTATGTGTGTACAATGTCATTTTAAAGAAACCACGGTTTAAAATGCGCTCTTCGTAAATCATCGACGGAAAACAATTAAAACCAGCCGTAAATATGACATCTATACCCTAAACCCTAAACCCTAAACCCTAAACCCTAAACCCTAAACCCTAAACCATAAAATATAAACCCTAAATTATATATATATTTTAAATAATTATAGAAAAGGATTTATGGTTTTATGGCCTAATATATATTAACCATAAACCCTAAACCCATAAATAAACCTTTATCCCCCTAAACCCTAAACCCTAAACCATTAAAGTATAAGTGATGTTGTGACTCATGAAAACATTTTTCTTTTGGTGGTAATTTTAAATTTGTATAACTCAAACTTAATTTTTAAAGCTTAAGGGGGAAGAAAATCTGGCAATGACTTCATAGGAGTTGACGTTACATTTGGATTTATTTAAAATTTATTATGAATATTTGAATTAAATGGAATAAAATATTATTAATAAAACCCACAAACCACGTCAACGTTCATAAATTAACGACGTTTTAACTAATTATAAACGACTTAATTTTAAAACAAAACGTCGTTTAAATTTTAAACCATGGCCATTTTTACACATTAAACGACGTACAAACCATTTTCCACGCTCGAAACTCTTAACTTCTTCGCGTCTAATATCATGAGAACAACGTCGTCTATAGAACCAAGAGCGTCGTTTGAAAAACCTTTTACGTCGCCTTTTAAAAACTTTGACGTTGTTATGTTTCTACAACGTCTTTTTGAAGAAACTACGGTTTTTCACAACATGAAAACCTCAACAAATTTGGTTCAGCATGATCTTGGGTTTTTCACAACATGAAAACCTCAACAAATTTACAGGACGTTGACGTCAACAAAAACTTGCTAATTCTAACCAATTTTGTACAAAAACTTGTCTAATTCTAACAAAATTTGTACATTTTATAAAAATGTTTAAGTATGCTAAAATTCCTCTACTCCATTTGAACACACACAAACTCTGCCCATTCTTTCCTAACTTCTTCAATGGCAGCTTGGGGGTATGGCGCTTGATCATTTCCTTTGGCAAACTGCAGTCCATAAACAAAGATTAATCTCACGGGCGACGCTATTTTTCATTTACCGACGAGTATATATAGTCAACGACGGTATTTTTAATTTTCCGCGTCGTTGATAATATAAAAACCCACATAAAAATAAATCTGAAAATTTTCTTCTTACCATCTTCTCAAATTCCAGGGAAGTATCCTTTATGATGTCTCTCATAAAGCGCATGACATAATACCCGCATTCTACACTGCTTGGTTGCTTTGGAGTGCCGGGCAGAGTTTTCCAAAGAGGTGTTTTATGGCCTACTCTTGCCTATGTGTGTATTATACATTTTTGAGGCGGAGTTCACTATGTTTTTCCCGTCCTCATCCACAACACGATTTAGGGGCAGTGGATCCAGGAAATAAACGGTCTCCTTCTTTGCTCTCACAATGATCAAGACCCAATGACGGCTGCACAAAATAAATATAAAGGTTAAATAGTTTTATATGCAGAGCATCATACAAACAAAATCCTGTTTTTGTTTGGAGACTAACCCTGGATTGTAAGGCATTAAGGAAAATCTGTTCACCATCTGTCTTTTGAAGTCGATTGGCTACGAAAGGGCGTAATTATCTCATTAATGAACAGCGTCGGCACTAACTTCAGCAGGGTCGATAAAGCCAACCATATTCACCATATTTGCAGCTTTAGATGATAAACAGGCACCTAAATATATGAATTGAAACCATGAGTGTTTTGTTTTTAAACATAAAGGAGAGTGTCAAATGAATATTTGATAAGGACAAACCTCATATATACTGCAAAGACTCAGCCCAATTTCTTCCATGCCAGCAAATTGGGAAATATATTCATGCAAGACGAAGGTGTTCGATCTATGCCAAACACCTCCTTCTCAATAGTAAAGGACATAGCCCTCTCCTGAGACTTTAGTGTCGATTCAACATAACTACAAAGGGATTGTAAAGAGATGGCAACTCCAACTTTGAATAATCTGGTACTTAGATACTACTGTTTGAACAAATAAAGCAACATGAAGTGACGTGGTAAATAAATAACAACGACGGTTTAAATATCAAAACTTCGTCTTAAAACGCGTTACACGACGTTAAAAAACTACGTCGTAATGAATACTTCATTACGTCGTTTAAATAAAACTGACGTCTAATTCAAATGCAAAATTCATAATTAATGAATTTACCTTTTCAATTTGCTTTTCTCCAACACTGGATTGCTGTTTTAATAAATAAGAGAATATATATATAAGAAAGATTGTACAACAATTTAAACATTCAAATAAATAAAAAATGGCGTGGAAATTTAAAACAAACGACGGTTGAAAGAAAATATAGACGTCTGAAAATTGAAAAACAAATGAAAAAGGCAAAGTTAAGAGAATTTACCTTTTCATCTTTCTTTTCTTCAATCTTTTCAGCATCCCAGATTTCTGTTATAAGAAATAAAGAAATATATATAAGACATAGTACAAAAAGGGCAAAAAAAAAGAGTACAAAAATTAAATTAAACCGTCGTGGTAATAATAACACACGACGGTATTTAATAATTACAGACGTGTATATTTAATACAACGACGGTAAATAATAAACGTCGTGGTATTTCATATACTACGACGGTATGTAAGCTTGTACAACAATTTAAACATTCAATTAAATAATTGCAGACGTGTAACATTCATTAAACGACGTTAAATAATAAACATCGTGGTAATTTCCTTTTGAAAATAAATGAAAAAAGCAAAGTTATGAGAATTTACCTCTTCAAGTATCTTTCCTTCTACTCTCTTTTTCTGCTTCCCGGATTTCTGTTTTAAGAAATAAAGAAATATATAAATGACATTGTAGAAAAATTAAAACAAATAAATAAACCGTCGTGGTAAACCTTAACAGAAGACGGTATGAAAATAATTACGGGCGTCCTGAACAACATCAAACGACGGTGTAATAAAAAGCGTCGTGGTATAACTTTAATGAAAAAAGAAAAGTTATGGGAATTTACCTGTTCAACTATCTCAACTATCTTTCCTTCTACTCCCTTTTCTACTTCCCCGGATTTCTGTTTTAAGAAATAAAGAAATATATAAATGTCATTGTAGAAAAATTAAAACAAATAAATAAACCGTCGTGGTAAACATTAACAGAAGACGGTATGAAATAATTACAACGTTCTGAATAACATCAAACGACGGTTTAATGAAAAGGGTCGTGGTATAACTTTAACACGCGTAAATATGGGCAAGAAACAGAGAATTCAAAGTTCAAAGACGTTACCATTTCCTCCTCTTCCCCATTCTGGCAGTATCCTCCTCAAATTGTAGGGCTCTAACATCAAGTGCCCCAGAGCAGCTTGCTTTGTCCGACATTGGATTTTTGGGACTCTGCCCTTGGATTTGGGACAATGTATTCAGTTTCAAGCAAGCTTGGATCAAAATTAGGGATGAGGTTGAAAGCTGACTCAGCAAATTTTCCCTCTCAGCTTCTACCAATTGCTTGGTCCTAGCCTCCATCTTTAAACTCTCTTCCCTTGATCTAGCCTCCATTTTCTTAGTCTCTTCTTGAAGGACAAGTCTTACACTTTCCTTCAATTGATCGGCAAACTTTACCTTCTGTTGTCTAGGTAAATTGAAGTATTGCTTAGGGAAACCCCAGGCCCTACCCCTCTAACTCTTCCAGGATGCTCGGACCCAAAGCCAATGTCAAAACATCATTGGTTCCTTACAGAGAAAGAGTGCCTTCAGAGACTTGCTTTTGCAAATCATCCTAACAAAAAGACATAATAAAAAGTAGAATAAGGAAACAAACGACGTTTATTTATAAAAAATCGACGTAATATAATATTTCACACGACTAAATAACATAACAATCGACGTAATATAATATTTTAGACGACGCTAACTAAATAACGACGTTATTAATTTATTAAAACGACGTCAATAATAAACCACCGACGTCTTATGATATAATTACAAAAAACGGAGCATGGATTTAGGATTCAGACCTTTAACGACGCGTTTTAAAATATTTGACGTAGTAAAACTTTTTCACGCACGCAAAAATATAACAGCAGACGTAATAGAATTTTAAAACATAGTGAGTAGGCTTACAATTAATTTTGCTTTCTCTCCGTCTTATTTGGATCGGGATGTTACCATGTTTGTCTTGTCTTGCTTTTTTCCATAAGGTAGATCGATCAATATCTACCCCAGGCATGATTTCCTTCAAGTCCTCCTTAAAACCAACATATCCTTTTCGAGACAATCGATGATTGTACTCGAGTTTCTCCCTCCTCTGTGATTGTTCTTCATGCACAGCCCCAAATTTTTCAGATAACCTTGAAGCTACAAAGGCATCCCATTGAGCTTTCTCTATGAATTTGTATGTTTTCAGGGGGCTGCCTTAATCTATCCTGCTCCTTGATGAATGGAAGGATATGAAACCTCGTTAGTGTAGACTTGAAATCCTTCCATTTCTTGGCGGCAGAAGATAGCACCATTTGCTTGCCCCCTTGACCAACCACAAAAGCCATGTCAACGGCTTCCCAAATCTGCTCTTTTATATCCTTGGATATTTGAACCCATTTCTTGTCCACAAGTGGGACTCTGGAGCGTGCCAACACACCAATGTAGGACTGCATCTCATTATGTGCACGGCCATATGGTTTCCCTTCTTCATTGTACTCAACAACAGGCTTGATTTTCTGAATTTTTTTCTGCACAACACGGGGCATTGTGCTCATACCCCGACCAGACTTTGTGTCCTCAGAAATAGTTGCCGTGCTGCCCTGGTTCTGTCTAGAAGATGAAACAAACTTCATCTTCTTCGAGGACTTGGTTTGACGATTTACAACTCTAAGCTCCTTCTTCGAGGATTCATTTTTTTTCAAGCCAGACTCCTTACTTTGGGATTGAGAAACCATGGTTACAGACCTGCAAGTGAAAATATATCAGTAAAATTAAGAAAAACCACGACGATTATTTATAAACTACGACGTATTATAATATTTAAAACGACGTAAAAACAAAACAACCGACGTAATAATAAATTTGCACGACGGTAATTAATCACCGACGTGATAAAATATTACAACGACGTCAATAATAAACAACCGACGTCTTATGATATAATGAAAAACAGAGTATTAAATATTACAACGACCTTAATAATAAAAATTCGCCCTGGTATTGAAAATAAAACGACGTAAATATTAATATACCGTCGTATATACCACAAAATATTTTCAGCAGAAAAATAATTAAAAAGATTTCGAAACAAAAACCATTGTTCAGAGAAATCAAACATGCGATGAATATATCCTTAAAAATAAAAAACAAAAAAAGAATATCATTTTAAAAAACAACGAAAAACACTTTCACACGACGCTAGGGTGACGTGGCGAACCGTCGTGGTCTATAAATCTAACCACGTAAATAACAAGCCACCGTCGTCTTATTTAGTTGAAGTAAAAGAACCGAGTAGTGTTCAAACTTGGAAACTTTTCGTCTTTGTCTGCAAATTTTATCAAACTGGGAAAGAAAAAATGTAAAAAGATTTAAAAAACGAAAATGATATGCGCATGCAAAACAGGAACAAAAATCCTTCCAGAAATGCTTAACTTTTACTTGCGATGAAAGCTTTCTTCTGGAGTTTGGTGTTTCAGTTCAGAGATGAAGACGAAGAGGAGATGAAGACGAAGAGGAGATAAGCTTGAAAGTTTGAAACAGTTCTTGGAGAATGAAAAATGAGAGAAGATTGAAAGTTTTTCTCGGGTTTGGAAACATTGCAAGTATGGGTCAGGAAGGCGAAAAGTTTAAAATAATAAAAAACCGTTTCATAACAACGACGCTATTAATAGTATGCGCCCTAGTATGATACATTATACGGCGCTATTGTTAACACTGCCCTATAATATCACTTTACACGACGGTATGTTTTAATGAAACGACGTTTTTAAATCGAATTACACGACGCATGTTTCTTCAAAAAAGATGAATCGTCATTTTCCAATTTACCCAACGACCTTATATTCAATAATAACGACGTGAAAAATTAATACCACGTCGTTTTAATTAATCATACTGACGTGTAATTTTTTTAATTACATAATAAATTAATTTTCCAAAAAATTACAACGTCGTTTTTTTTGCGTCGTTGTTAAATAATTTCTACGACGTTATTTTAAATTTAAACGACGTGTATGTTATATATAAACGTCGATAATGTAAAAAACCCGACGTGGTATATAAGATTTGTTTATAAATAATGGGTTTTCTGTCTTTTTCTCGGCTTCATTTTTCAATTAGGGTTTCAACTTTTTCTCAACTCTCTGGAGGCACATCACCTCTCTGTCTCATCTCGCTTTCATCTTTCAGTTTGGATGTTGATGTGTGTGCGCGTTTGTGTATCTGAAAGTCACAAACACGCACACATCATCTAAAAAATTGTCTTTCTGCAGAAGGAGGAACAAGGTCTGCATCAGCCCTCTTTCTCAGCTCCTCCATGATGGGGTTCTCCTGGGTTGATCTCCATGGTCTTCTTGCTCGACATGTACCCAGGAGCTCTGTTATCCCTCAAGGCCTGAGCCTGCATGAGTTTTTCCATGTTGGCAGTCCAGCACGGTCGAGGAGCGGCCAGACACCACAACCTTCTCCACTCTGTCACCCAAAACATCCTTCACAACCTTGCAGAGTCCCTCAAACTTCTCCTTCAACTCTTCCTTCTTCTTTGCCTCGTCTTCACTCTCATCAAGCTTGAGACCTTCCTTGGCGGCTGAGACAAGCTTCTTGCCCTCAAACTCCTTGTGAGAGTAATTGGCACATCATCCACTTCTAAAACATTGCCTTTGTTCATTCTGGTTCGATTATGATGAGGAACAATGGTAAAAAACGAATAATGGTAATGATAGACGAATAATGGTAAAAAATTTGTACGTCGTTAATTTAACAAACCGTCGTGGTTAGTGAAATTATGCGACGGTAGAGTTATGGATATCGTCGTAGTATAATATAATTAAAAAGTCGATAAATTTATATTTACAGTCGTGGTAACTTAATTTAAATCGGCGCTTTTTTTTGTAATTAACCGTCGTAGATTCCTTTGAATTTATGCGTCGCTGACTAAGAAAATTGGGTCGTGTTTATTAATTAATTAACACGGCGTCTTATTTTTATATCGTCGTCTTTACTTTCTACGGCGGTGATTTCATAGATGCAGTCGTTGTTTTTAGGTTCAGATTTTAACTCTGAAAAATACCTTTGTAATAAGATGACGCTGTTTTAATTTGGTGCGTCGTGGTTTCAAAATATCTATACGTGTGCCGTTTTTCAGGTGTTTAAAGTATGTTTCTACGACGGGTTTATATTACCGTCGTCTTTTAAAAACAACGACGGTTTTTTGATATACGTCGTTGTTTCCTGGTCGTCTTTTGCCCTTTTTGTAGTAGTGACATAAGCATGCAACTCTTAATAATTTGATCCACAAAATATTTTCCATTGTAGTTGTTCAAAATAATTAAAGCTCTTTTTAATTTCCTTTAGAAGTATTCTAAGCATAACTTGACCATTGGCAACAAACTATCAAAAAATAATCTTCATCAAAATTCTATTAATATTTAGTAATTTTCTTCCCTTTTAAAAGCATGAAAGTTTTTACTACACAATGGGAAAAACATGATTGAACCCATGAAATAGATTATCAAACATTCATCAATTAATTAAAAAGAAAACTACAAATTCCATTTGAATAAAAACTACAAATTCACATTAAAGCTTAAGTTTGGATCAAACTAATAAAAATTACACACTTATATTAAAAGCTTTCTCCCTAGCCTTAGCTAGGGAGTTAGTTCCCCATAATAAAATAAAACTAAAAATAGAAATTAAAACTTAGAAAGATGGAGGGAAGAGAGAAAGCTCAAGAGTTGTGGAGCTTGGTGTGGTTTGAAGGCTTGTAGAGCTTCCTATTTATAGCCTTAAATCTCAACAACTAGGGAAATATTAAAATCTAAAATTGTCATCTCATTCAATGCACAACCGTAACCCTCATCTTAATATTTCTTCTTTTCTTCAATTGATGCTCCACTTCTACTTGCTTTTGTTATTCAATCCTTTCTTTTGGTTAAGTGTTGCACCTCTTATCATCATCCTTCATTTCATTTGCTTAACTCATAATTTTAATAGTCCATGATTCCACATCTTCAAGCCACCATCTTGTTTGTTGCTTCATCCACTCTATGCATGAATTGAATATGTCTTCCACTTGCCATCAAACCAATTGCCAATTTGCTTCCTTTACTTATTTCATAGTGTTGATGACTCCATTCTCCAAATTCTTCATCTTTTTGTTTCATTGGTTGTTGCATCCATTTGCCTACTAGCATCCAATGATCTTCTTCAACCTTAAGATAAAATAATGAAATCATCATCAATTATGTAATGGGTATGTAAGCAAGTGCAAAAGTGAAAAACAAACCTAATTAACTAAAATTGTAAGAAAATCAATTACTAACAAATATATTTAGGGATAATAAATGTGATAGTTTATGTGCTCATCAACAATTCATAATTCAAATGCCCCCCAGAAGGGGCAAGTACTTCCTGAAAAGGAAAATGTCGTTGGTGAGACAAGTGGCCCTGAAGTAGCAGCTGTACCTGAAAGTCAAGAAATCTCCATAAATTATACATCCACCAATGAATTGTGGAATAGAAATGAGATGATCATCGATGATATATTTGCATTCTAGATGGCTCCTGAGATCATAAAAGATGATGATATTGAGCCGTCCTCTATTGATGAATGCACACAGAGGCAAGATTGGCCTAAGTGGAAAGATGCAATCCAGGCAGAATTAAATTCTTTGGAAAAGAGGAGGACCTATTGTTCCAACTCCACCCAATGTGAACCCTCTAGGTTACAAGTGGGTATTTACAAGAAAGCACAATGAGAAAAATGAGATCGCGAGGTATAAAGCGCGACTAGTTGCTCACGGTTTTTCACAAAGGCCTAGAATTGATTATGTGGAAACATACTCTCCGTAATGGACGCAATTATGTTCCGTTACTTGATAAGCTTGGCGTTTCAGAAAAACATGAAATGAGACTTATGGATGTCATTACTGCATATCTGTATGGAGAGTTGGATACAAACATATACATGAAAGTCCTGGAAGGACTTAAGCTGCCTGAAGCGGCCAGGAATAAACCACGGGCCATGTTCTCAATTAAATTGAGAAGATCATTATATGGGCTAAAACAATCTGGGCGAATGTGGTACAATCGTCTAATTAAATATTTACTAAAGGAAGGATACACAAATGATCCTATTTGCCCATGTGTGTTTATTAAGAAATCAGAGTCTGGATTTGCAATAGTTGCAGTATATGTCGACGACATGAATCTAATTGGAACTTCTGAAGAGCTCCAAAAGACTCCTGATTATCTCAAACGAGTTGAGATGAAAGACCTTGGAAAGACAAAATATTGTCTTGGCTTACAGATTGAGCACAGTGCTAATGGAATTTTGGTGCATCAATCAACTTATACCGAAAAAGTATTAAAGCGGTTTGGCATGGATAAAGCCCATCCACTTAGCACTCTAATGGTCGTTCGGTCGCTTGACACTAAGAAAGATCCATATCGTCCAAAAGGGGATGATGAAATGGTCCTTGGTCTAGAAGTACCATATCTTAGTGCAATATGTGCTTTATTGTACTTAGCGCAATGTACCATACCATACATAGCATTTTCAGTAAATTTGTTAGCAAGATACAACTTCTGCTCCAACAAGCCGACATTGGACCGGCATCAAACATATTCTGCGATATCTTCGTGGAACAACAAACATGGGCTTATTCTATTCCAGTGAATCAACCAATGCCCCAAGTATTGTTGGATATGGTGATGTAGGATATCTCTCTTATCCACATCAAGGACGCTTATAAACTGGGTATGTATTCACATGTGGAGGAACTGCAATATCATGGCGCTCAACGAAACAAACGTTGGTAGCCACATCTTCCAATCACTCAGAAATACTTGCCCTCCATGAAGCTAGTCGTGAATGCATTTGGTTAAGGTCGGTGATTCATCACATCCAAAGCACATGTGCCCTACCCTCAGCAATGAACACTCCAAACATCCTAAATGAGGACAATGCAGCTTGTATTGCTCAAATCACAGGAGGATACATCAAGGATGACAGGGACTAAGCACATATCACCAAAGTTTTTCTACACACATGAGCTTCAGAAGAGTCAAAAAATTAAAGTCAGACAAATCCGTTCAAGCGATAACCTGGCAAATCTCTTCACCAAATCTTTGCCAAAATGTACATTCCAAAAGCTAGTGTATGGCATCGGATTACGCCAACTCTGCAAGCAATCAAATTGGAGCATGCCAAATCAGGGGGAGCATTCAAGAGTCCTCTAACACGGGACATATGCGCGTTGTACTCTTTTTCCTTCGACTAGGGTTTTTCCCACTGATTTTTTCCTAACAAGATTTTAACGAGGCAACATGAGCGCATTTAACATTACCCTTATGTCCCAAATAAAGTTGTACTCTTTTTCTTTTTCTTGGGTTTTTTCCCACTGGGTTTTTCCAAGCAAGGTTTTAATGAGGTAACCAATCTAGGGGCATGTGGTCTCCAAGGGAGAGTGTTGTAACGAGTATGATGGAGCCCACACAAAGAAAATAAGAAAATGATAGTCAAAAGATGAATGATGATGTTGGGAGAAAATTTTGAAGATGTATTCACGGGAGGCCATTCTAATTGCCTATAAATAGGCTTCCTCTTCAGTTGTAAAATGCACAACCAATTCAGAGAGAAATTAGTGTGTGTGTGTGTTAGAAAGAGAGAGAGAGAGAGAGAGAGAGAGAGAGAGAGAGAGAGAGAGAGAGAGAGAGTGAGAAATCTGAGAGTGTGAGAGCTCTATCTTAGAAGAGTTCTATCAAAGGAAGAAAGTTCTGTAATGTAAAAACCACAAGAGCTAAATACAATTCTACTCCCAAGATTCAATGGTAATTTCCATACTCAGATTATTTTATTTTTATAATAGTTTTTGTAATCTAAAAGCCTCGATACTCTTGGTGAGTGTTTTTCTAATTCTGCAAGATCCAGACTTTATGTATGTCAGTTTACTACTTTTGCACTTGAATTTTGGCTGTCTAAAATTTGAAAAGTCTTGTATGCCGCAGTGTATCTATGTCACACATCTTGGGTAAGGAAACTTGACAGAAAAACTAGAAGATTAGACTTGCAAACCTTAGTTAAAACCTTCAACCTAACAATTCTCTCGGGGAATTTTGGCTCTAGATACCAGATATTGGCCCAGCCTCTTAAGAACAAAATTTTTAATCAATTTTAAGCTTACGTGTGGAAGGTAGTGTGGAGACGTAAAGAATAAATAAAACAATCAAAAGGAACTCAAACATACAAAGCCAAAACCAAGGAAAAGAGTATTACGAAATTAGAAACGATATCATTAAATTTTGCAAACTTACATAGATGGGAAAGGCAGTAGTGCTTTAACAGAAGCTTCGCAGAATATTTGTATCTATGTAACTGAGGAGAAAGGCAATAGTGCTTAAACACTCAAAAATACAAACAGTTTATTTTTGGCTTTTGAGGCGATATTTTCAATGATGCGCAACTGAGGAGAAGTCCCCAATTTAAAGCCTCAGGGTGTTAACGTGTGTCAATCAGAGACATGAAGTCACAAAGCAGCCTACGAGTAGAGCGACATCTTCACTTTAATGATTCTGGCTGATTTTTCCCACAAACGACCAAAAGAAAAAGCAAACTTTTACAAAAGTAAAGTAAAAGCAAAGGTAAAGCAGAAGCATCATGCATTAACCAGGAGGAAAAGTAAAGTTAAAGCAAAAGTAAAATGTTTTAACGCAAAATTACAATAAGTACAAATTGTCTTCTTAATAGACGGAATATTCCTGAGGCCTACCATAAGGATCTGGATGACAATTGTCTAGCATATCTTCGTTTGCAAAGGGATCGACCTCATCTTCAGGCTAAGTAGCAGATGCTGATGCCATGGAATCGTCATCGATATCAAGAATCTCGAGAACTTAATTTTTCAAGTCCTTTTTCGATGAAGTTGAGCCTAGCTATTCTATTAGCAGTTGTTACCTTTGAGAGACATTCAAACTAGCAGAACAAGTGGCCAAAGGTTGAGCAGCAACAGGGTCAAAAGATGGGATGAGCATCGAAGTGATCTTGGTGGGGGCCAAGTGATCTTTAGTGAATTTATCCCACCATCTGATAAGATACTATCGACTAAATTAGGGATATAAGTCTATTCATCATCAACGTTTTCCAAAATAACATACTCCCTTTTTAGTATCCAGAGTAGTTCATATATTATCATGAACCACATAAATATGTCCTTTCATCAAGATGATTTTTGTTTCATTTACAAAATTTCATTTGAAAAGATTCCTTAATTTCAAGAGGAAGGTATTCCATAGTAGAACCCCAAATAAGAAAAAGGCTCTTGAACCAATTAGGGAGTTCTTTTCAGAGCTTGAAGCTTAAACTGGATAAACCAAGAATGAGAATAATTTTGATTTTGAAAACATAAGACATATTCCCACGCTTTTTTATAGTCTCAGAAATTATATGAATATGGCCTAATTTTAGGCTTGATAAATCTTTTGGCCCTTTCAGGGCTAAGACCCCATTCTTCCAAGGAGATGACATTTAGAATTTGCATTTTTGAGAATGCTATCATACTGGTATTTTCACCCCTATGACGATGAACAATATTAACAGACTTGGTTTCAATCAGAAGAGTTCCCTAGAAAAGACAAGGCTTATTCAAGGGAGGAAGGTTATCCCTTCAATATTTTTCACCATGATGAAAGGATATTATTTATGTGGTTCATGATAATGTATGAACTACCCTAGATACTAAAATTGGAGTATGTTATTTCAGAAGACGTTTATGATGAATGGACTTATATCCCTAATTTAGTCTGTAGTATCTTGATCAGATGGTGGGATAAATTCACTAAAGATCACTTGGCCCCCGCCAAGATGACCTCGACGCTCATCCCATCTCTTGATCATAATGTTGCTCAACCTTTGGCCACTTCTTCTGCTAGTTTGAGTCTCTTCAAGGTTACAACTATTAATAGACCAGCCAAGCTCAACTTAATCGAAAGAGGACTTGAAAAAGAAAGTTCTCGAGATTCTTGATCTGAATGACGATTCCATGGCATGAGCATCTGCCACTCAGCCTGAAGATGAGGTCGATCCCTTTGCAAACAAAGATATCCTGGACAATTGTCATCCAGATCTTCATGGTGGGCCCTAGTAATATTTTGTCTCATAAGAAGACAATTTGTATTTATTGTAATTTTGTTTTAAAGCATTTTACTTTTGCTTTAACTTTACTTTTTCTCTTGTTGATGCAAGATGTTTCTACTTTAACTTTGCTTTCACTTTACTTTTGTAAAAGTTTGCCTTTTTCTTTTGGCCATTTGCGTGAAAGATCAGCCATAATCATTAAAGTGAAGATGCCGCTCTACTGTAGGCTGCTTTGTGACTTCATGTCCCTAATTGACACGTCAATAGCCCCGATGCTTTAAATTGGGGACTTCCACTCAGTTACACATCATCAAAAAATATCGCCTCAAAAGCCAAAAACAAACTGTTTGTATTTTTGAGTGTTTTAAGTTTGAGTGTTTATTTCCCAAGTGCCGTTGCGAAGCTTCTGTTAAAGCACTCCGCCTTTCTGCATCTATGTAAGTTTGCGAAATTTAATGATATCGCTTCTAATTTTGTTATCCTATTTTCCTTAGTTTTGGCTTTGTATGTTTGATTTATTCTCTACATCTCCACACTACCTTCCACACGTAAGCTTAAAATTGATTAAAAATGTAACATCCCGACCCAAATTTTAATTATTCGTTTAATTTAAAATTTAAAATTTTGCCCTCGAGGGTAGGGGTATTTTGGTCACTTTTTAATTCTGAAGAAGTTTGGGGAATTGAATGATACTATTGCATAGATCGTGTCAGGTACGAGTTCATAGACACATAGTGAGCTCAAATCGGAGTTGAAACGAAGAAGTTACGAACTACAGAAGCCCAGTGGAATAATCGGAAAATATTCCGAAATGGGTTTTTAAAAATCAAAATTTCTTTTTTTTTCTCTCTCTCACGTGCGCAACAAACCCCCTCTAGTTTTTGCAACCGGGCGATTTTTGGACCACCGCCGTCGCCACCACCCACCTCCGGCCACAAGGTTGATACCAAAAGAACCACCTTCACCTCCTCTCTCCATCCCACTCCTTAGTCGTCATCAACCACCACACTCGTCGCGAAAAACGCAAAGGTTTGGCCGATATAGGTCTTGACCAGGAGTTTGGAGATTTTCCGATCGCGGAATTACTCTGGACATCCACACGCTGTCGGCACGTGTGGCTACACGTGGGCCACTTTGTGGTGGGCCATTGGGTCCTTAAATGATCCTCATGTCGTCCCGAGCACGAGGTATGCTTTTGAATTTGGTTATCGTTTGACCGTCGATCAAATTACGCAAATTAGGCGTTTCAGGAGATTGGGGAACCTACACAACCTCCACCTTTATCACCACCCCCATCTCCATCACTACCACCTGTCAATGAGCAAGCTGGTGAGAACGAGCTGGACTTGTGTGATAAGTTCATAATTTCATACATCTGCAAGCTTTTTTTGCTTAATTTCTCTTATTTTGAGTCACTTACCTATGTTTGTGTGTTTTGTAGGTTAAGACAGCAAGAGATCACATTTGATGCAATCCATGCTTGTTTTGGGCTGATTGGGATGAGAGGAATATGAGCTTAAAGACATACCTAATTTGGGCCACCCTCCTTGTCAATCCAGTTAAAAAGGTCATCTTGCAGGCCTCATTTCAGTAACCCATATAGCTTAGATAAGGAGACCTCCTTGATAGAAGTTGTTCCAATGAGTGTCTATTATAACATATCCAAATTTCAGCCCCATTGGATAAATATGGAGCCCTCAGCACGTCAAAGACCCAACCAAGTTCACAGAAAAGTCATAGTTGGCTGCCATCACATTTAATGTGGCTACATTCCTAGAGTCATGTGCTACACTTAAGAGTAGCCAAACATGGGAGACCAATCAGCTTGGGAACTCAGAAAGATAAACAAAAGTCAAGCTTGCCATGAAGAGACCAAGAATAGTTCACCAAAAGCATTTATTGGGCAGCTAAAGCAGTTGGCATTTATTGGACAGCTAAAGCAGTTGGGCAACAGCTAAGAGAGGTCTGCTTCACCAGCCAAAAGGGAGGACGAATTTGGGACTCTATAAATAGAGAGCTGCACACTCATTTAAGGGATAGACATTCATTTCATCCATTACTCTCATACATACATACATTCATTTCATTCATTACTCATACACATTCAAATTCCATCATTCACCACAAAGAGAGAAGAGAGCTAGTTGCAAAGGAGGGAGAGTTTGGAGCTGTCCTCGGAACTACCTTGTTGCCACAAACTATTTGTTCTCTTCTCTTTATTCTATCTATGTATTTCTTATTTTATGTAGATGAAGCCCTAGTCATGAATATTCAATGTTATGGATGATTTTATAGTTAATTGATTTCTTTGCTTTCATTATCAAGTTGTTAATCTCCGGTTTATTATGTGTTTGATGTATGTTTTCTTGGAGTAGATAACTAGGATTTTATGCATCTAGCACAGGTTGGGAAGGGGTTAAGATTCACCAATTCTACTCTCCTTTCACAAGCAACACATGAATGGCCTAAGAATTATTCAAGGGGTTAATAACCATAGGTTGACTAGGACAGATACCATGTTCTAGGACTTGTGTGATTATCATACTTTCAATGAGCTTAATGACTCTTGTATGATTTATTCTAAGTAGTTACCATGCTTAGGTTGCATATTATAGATCATGTGTTGTGTAGATACCATGCACAATAACATGTCTTAGGAGAATCATGCATCCTGACCTAGATACCATAGGCTTTGTATGCAATAATCTATTGTTGATGAAGCTTGAATCAATTTTTATGCATTCATAACTTGGATAGGAAGACTAGTGGTGGATTCCAAGGCTCTAACACCTCTCAATCATTGTTTCACAACTTGTTGAGTGCTGCCACTGTTTACTTTCCAGCACTTTCTTTTCACTTTCTTGTCTTCATTTCAACAACAAAACCCCCTATTTTGGAGTGCGCGTGTGGTGCTAGGATTCTGTCCTAGACCTTGAGTAATTAGCAAGAGGCATTGTTGAATTCAACCTTGCCATTTGTTTGTTTCCTTGTTTTTCTTTTTTGCTGCATTCTAAGTAATTTAACTTGGAACCAAGTTATCATTCTCTATGGGATCGACCTCTTATTTACATAAGTTATACTATAAACAGTTCATGCACTTGCGAGAATTAAAGTTGGATTTAATAACTCATTTTAGTTGTTATGAATAGGCTCAACGTTGCATCATGTACTCGACCAGTTCACTGAGGGACTGTCACTAGGGCTCTGCAAGGGAGGCATAACACTGAAGGCTCCGATATCAAAAGAATCAAGGAGTTGGGAGCACATGAGTTCTTTGGTAGTGCGGAGAATTGGCTAACTGACATCAAGAGAATGTTTAAGGTCCTACAGTGCCCTGATGGAGATCGAGTTCGGCTGGCAGCCTTCTTCCTGAAGAAGAACGCGTATCACTGGTGGAAGACGGTCCATAGGGGTTATGCCGACCCTCCTGTCATTACTTGGGCAGAGTTCCAACATGTTTTCTTTGAGCAATTCTACCCGCAATCGTAGTGAAATGCAAAGAAGTCTGAGTTCTTACACCTAAAACATGGATCGATGTCCGTGCTGGAATACGAGCACAAGTTCAATGAATTATCCCGGTTTGCCTCAAAGTTGATACCCAACGAGAAAGAGAAATGTAGACGCTTTGAGGAGGGTTGGATGTTTAGGCGGTGGTCACTGCCACCACTTATCCTACTATGAGAGCACTGGCTCAAGTAGTGGACAATGGCGAAGAAGTTGAGTGCGGGTTCAAGTTCGCATCGTAGGGATGCATCTGGCCTTGGTGGACCAAGTTAGGGTCCATCAAAGAGGGGCGGATCAGCTCCAATTCAATAGGCAGTGGATGGTCTAGAAGACGTGGGTCCAGTTCTAGTAATGGGAGATCTGGGCCTAAGCCAGCTTGGAGGCAGCATTATGGGCATCAGTCGATGGGCCAATACGGCCAGGGATCCTTCTCGATAGATGGGCACCACCTATCATAATTGTAGATAGTGTTTGTGCCTAATAAATCACGGCCAGGAATTGGCCGAGGGAACCCCTCTCCACGGCTTTGTATCTCTCTCGCGAAGATGGAACGCAGCGTTTGCCTAGATGCTTGGCATTCCGAAAAACAAGAAAAATCACTAAGGCATGGTTATCTCGGCCTCGATTACGGGCCAAGGCCGAGGCCGAACAAAATCACGACCAAAGGCATTAGAGTCAGATCATCACGTGAGGCGGGGTCCCACGCTCCATTTAATGAAGCAAGGCCTCTGATTATTGCAGGTAAACCCACTGGCAAGGAATAAGCATTTAATGCACGAGAGAAGGTGGGAAGTGATTGAAGTCAGGATTTGGTGACAGAGATCAGAGTGATTAGACGCCAACATTCTCACAAAAACTCTTTGTAGCTTGATAGATTAGGTGAACAGCCCCCAGAGCAATAAATGCATCTCCACGGCCAAAGTGCAGAACCCACAATTGGGGCGGCGGCCAAGATTCACCGGGATTCATGGGGTCACACCACCATGCTTCACGATCCCAAATGTCGATAGACTGCCCACTTGCACCAATCAGGCTCCACCATGCAGATTTTCAGCCTCGATTATCTCTCTCAGGGACTTCTCTTATAAATACAAGACTCAAGACCACTTTCAAAGGGTTCAAACACCAAATCAAAAGCCTCCCACGGAGCAACTTATATTTTCCTGTAATGCACTTTCAATATCTTTACTTGCTTTTGTAGGAGTAGTGTTAGTTTGTAAGGAAAATCCATTCATCAATATATCAAACGACCCTTGATTTTCAAGGCGTCGGAGCACCATCCTTGTTATTCGCTCATTCACCCCATATATCATACAACCGCCGCTCATTGAGCAGTGCGCAGAGCATCGCCCTAAAACCACCATCAACACCACCACTCAACAGCCTTGTAGTTCAGGCCGTGAACCTAACGCAGCCGAGGCTTGTTCCTCTCTCGGCTACAATCGTTTGATTAGAAGACGAGTCCAAACAGGCGCACCATTCAAAACACTTCCACTCACTTCAAAACATCTCGACGCACGGTAGACCGTGCTGGCACGCCCGCGCATAACCGCACCGCACCCAAAAGCAGGAAACCGCGTGTCAACGTACATCCCCTCGGCCCGGAACTCCAGGCCGTGAGATTTGCGCGGCGGACGGATAGGTGGGACATTTTAAGAGGGATTGCCCACAGCTTGGCAAAGTGGTGGTCCCAGCCAGAGTAGCAGTGCAAGTTGTTTCAATTGCGGTCAGGAGGGGCACTTTAAGTGTGAGTGTCCTATTCTCTCTCTTGGTGGTGCAGTGGGTGATGCATGTTGGAAGCCAATTTGATTCCCTTGGATTTGGTCGACCTCAACATTATCCTGGGAATGGATTGGTTGGAGAAGCATCATGCATTTGTGGATTGTTTCGGAAGGAGGTTATACTTCAAAGTCTGAGACACACCTCTCTTAGTTGTTGCCCAACTACCTCAGCTGCCCAATAAATGCCAACTGCTTTAGCTGCCCAATAAATGCTTTTGGTGGACTACTCTTGGTGTCTTGATGGCAAGCTTGACTTTTTTTCATCTTTCTGAGTTCCCAAGCTAATTTGTCTCACATGTTTGGCTGCTCTTAAGTGTAGCACATGGCTCCAGGGATGTAACCACATTAAATGTGATGGCAGCCAACTATGATTTTTCTGTGAACTCAGCTGGGTCTTTCACGTGCTGAGGGCTCCAAAGTTATCCAATGGGGCTGAAATTTGGATATGTTACAATAGACACTCATTGGAACAACTTCAATCAAGAATGTATCCTCATCTGAACTATGTAGGTTACTGAAATGAGGCCTACAAGATGACTTACGAAACTGGATTAACAAATAGTATGGCCTAAATTAGGTTTATCTTTAACCTCATATTCCTCTCATCCCAATCAGCCCAAAACATGCATGGATTGCATCAAATGTGATCTTTTGCTGTCTTAACCTGCAAAACACACAAACAGAGGTATGTGACTCAAAATAAGAGAAACTAAACAAAATCACTAAGTAAAGAAGGCTTGCAAATGTATGAAATTATGAACTCATCACACAAGTCCAACTCATTCTCACCAGCTTTCTCATCAAAAGGTGGTAGTGATGGAGATCGGGAAAACGGATTCTCGGCCTACTATGTCGAGGCGGCAGAGTTCTATATGAAAGAAACAAAGAAGTCATTAGTTTCAAGGATGCAAAGAAGCGTGAAAGTCGAAGAAAAATGAACCTAATGCTCTGATACCAAGTTGACAGGACCTAACCCGAATTCCTCGAAATTCGGAGACGAATCTTGTGATATTTCCGACATTGTCCTGATGCCAGGCCCACTTACTAAAAGAGACGAGACGTTAGCCGAATTTTGACAAAATCTCCCCTGAAAAATGGACATTTCCCAAAATTTTCAACCTGTTAAAACACATTTATACATCTCAACTAGCAGCATGCACAAGTAAATATCATGCAATTAACATCAATGACCTCTGGCCCTACAAACGAAAAATAAAGTTCAACAGAAGATAAACAATTTAAAAGTTATCCTACATAAGCTTGACTCAGAGTTCACAACTTGCTATGGCCCTTAGATTTCAAGACGATCTCCTGCTGGGGGGTGCAAAACATAAAAGTGTGAGTGGACAAAAACAAAGTTTTAGTTCACATTTGAAAACAATATAATATAACCCCACCATTTAGAAAACGATATGCATCCAAAATCGACGTATCTATTTATATATATATATATAGTTAAGTCCAACCAACGCGAAATCCGTAAGTCGTAACAATATAATGCCACCAATCCCTTTCCAAAACCTTTCCCAACTATTCTCTCGAAACGTGTGCCCATTGGCGTGGCGAGCGAGGAAGTATCCTCACCGACAAATAAGAATGAAGGATAGGTATATATATATGTTGGCACTAAAACTGAACGGATAGAGATGAGTGCAACTTACAAGTGGTGAGGACGATCTAGCAGATCGATTGAGTGATGGATGCAGATTCTTCCCCTCCTCGGATGCAGATCCTAAATAGGAGGAAGTCGAGACTCGTAAGGTCTATGGAACCGTGTGGAACCAGCCTAAGACCCTCCAGATGCCAAAGTAAGATTGTTTTCTAAGAGCTCTTGCTGTTGACCATATAAAAGTATAAAAGTCAAGCTGAAAAGTCTTACCCTTGTATTGTGGTGAAGGGCCTATTTATAGAGGGGATTTTGTATGCTCTTAGTACTTATTTTCGATGTGGGACTCGTGGGAGGGCCCTATGAAGTTGACACGAGTCCTTAGATATTTTCGGGCGGGTACTTCGAGATTGATTCTGTAGAATAAGCAAGGGATGCCGATCGGGGCGAGGCTGGGCCTGTAGCGGCTGTTTGCGGCTTTGAGACAATGTCATCGGTATCCTATGCCAATTGTTCGAGGACTTGGGCACTTGGGTGAGTTTCTCTGATCCACGTGTCGTTGTATGAGTGGAGGGTCAGATATGGTACAAAGCAGGTAGTCCCCCAAGTTACCGATTAAGAAGCTTCTCGGTTGGGGACTTGAACCTGTTACCGATGGTCTCAATGTTGCCGATGGTGGTATGTAGTCCCCCAAGTGCCCGAGCGAGTGAGCTTGGAAAAGAGACGGTCTCGGTCCGAATGGTCCGAGAGGATAGTGTAGGTGAGGGTTTTAGGAGCACCTGGCGTTCGGTACGAGAGGTGAGTGGGAACTCATCAATGTGCGCCTCCCGTTCGGCACGAGAGGTGGGTGAAAACCCATCAATGTGCGCCTGGTGTTCGGCAGGAGAGGTGGGTGAAAACCCATCAATATGCTTTCCGTTCGGCACGAGAGGTGGGTGAAAACCCATCAATGTGCGCCTGCCGTTCGCTAGTGGAGTTGTGCTTGAAGGTTGCTAGAGCTGCAACGTTCGGGAAGTTGAAGCGTCTCTGAGGTTTTGAAACGTTTCAGCTGACAACGTTCGGGCTCCTCCATGCATGCGTGACACGTGTCAGCATGGCTGTGAAGAGTCGCGTTGTTTCGTATCCTGATGCGTCGCTTCGCTTCCCGATGCTAGGTTCATCTTATAAATGTGACGATGGGATGATAGTTAAAGAGCTTGTGAGAGGCGATTTCCGGCGACCGTGCGAAGGCTGAGTAGGCGATTTCGGCGAGGTTGAACAAGGCGGAGGCGATTTCCGGCGAACTTGAGCTACCGTGCAAATAAGGTATGTTGCCGTGTTTTCGTATTTCCATGAATCAAAGTGTTGAATTCGATGAATTTTTTTTTGAACAATGTATGAACGAGCATGAACAAGCATGAACATAAGTGTTTAGGAGGTAGAATAGGATTTTGATTCTAGCATAGCACTTAGTTTCCCTTCGTTTGTGTTTGTAGATGTCAGATACCGAATCCGAGGGTAGGCGTAGTCAGAGGGCCTTTGGGGACGAATCGTCCTTGGGAAGTTCGTAGGAGGGGAGTGGGGTGCTGAATCTGCTAGCTCTTCGAGTTGTGAGATAGTGGAGGGGGCGGGAGTGCGTGCCAGGCTGGGGGCACTTCGACGAGAGTGCCTAAAGGTGGTGAGCCTTCGACTTCGGGTCGTGAGGCCGATGGGGTGGCGTATCCGTTGCCACCCCAGGGGAAGGGGTGTTGAAGGTTGTCAGTGGTAGGCAACGGGATCCGATTACGAAGCCGACGGAACTGGTGTTTGGAGTAGATAACTTAGAGCCGAACACACTTACCGAATCTGAGTTGGCTAAGATTCGGGCGGAGTACAATATTCCGGAATCGGTAGGGATGCGAATTCCAGGGCCCTTGGAGTCGCTTAGTGACAATGACAAGGGGGTAGTCTTCTTCACCGACGTGTTTTAGCATGGGCTTCGGCTGCCGTTGAGGCATTCTGGCGCGATCGAGTATGCACCAGGGCAGTATAATCCAAACTTTTGGATTACGTTGCTCGGACGACGATAAGCGTTCAACTGGCTGGGGGGGTGGGTTCAGTGTACAGTGTGACAAGGGCCCAGTTGTCCAGTGTGACAAGGGCCCAGTTGTAAGAGTGCCGATCACCGGGGGTGGGTTCAGTCCAACTTTCTATCTGGACGGGGCAGCGTGGACATTTTGTGGTTGGGTGCTGAGCTCCCAAAAGACCTGGCGCAAGAGTCGGGTGATCATTTCCGGTGATTGGGAATCGGCACCAGGAGTGATTGTAGAGAGGCGGATCCCTACAACCTTCCAGGACTGTCGGTAGGTGAAGGCCTGCCGTTCGGCGGGAGTGTTGGGTTTTTTATTTTTTTGACCGTTTGGTGTTTGTGTTTCAGTGTCCTTGAAACGGCCTGCCGCACCGATCATAGAAGTGGAAGCAATCGAGCAATCGATTTTTTAAGGAGCTGCTCTACTTTCGGAATCTGTTCAAGGCAGGCCTAATGGGTAGGGCCGAACCCGATCGACGAGTGAAGGAGGAAGAGGAAGAAGAAAAAGGGAGAGTAAGAGATGCCGTTCGGCAGGTTTTATCTTGGCTTTTTTGCTTAGCTACCGTTTCCTCTCTGACTTGTGTTTTGTATGCGGTGGGAGGTGGAAGGCCAATGAGCGAGGCAACCAGGAGGCGATTGGAGGGCGTGGGGCGCCGAAGTCGGAAGAAAAGGGGAGTCCCTCAGGCCGAAGAAGAAGAGGGCAGCGGAGGCATCTGAAGGGGCTTCGGCCGATGAAACTACAGTGGCCGATCGCGGGGAGAAAAGGGTGGCCGAAGCCGAGGCCGTGAGGGAGGTGCATCTCCGGGGTAACGGGCAAGAGAATGATCGAGGGTGCTCTCGATGTGACACCGTTGTCGAAAAAGCCAAGGGATCCGACGGAGGGGACATCGGTATTGATCCCCGATGATGAAGGGGAGGAGGAGGAGGGGCCGGTCGACATAGCGTGCCCTCGGAAGGCGGTGCCGTTTATCAACACCATGATTGATGGCGCGCAAATGGAGCTTTCAGAGATAGATCAATTTCGATGAAGACGTTGCGGGAGCAGGACCGGACGAGCCTTTCGGCTTCAGGCTGCGGTAGGTGTTTCATTTTGTAGTTTCCAAGTGTGTATGCGTTCGGCATATACTTATTTGTGTACATGTTGCAGGCTGATATGGAGATGTGGCTATGCGTGAAGCGAGCCATCAATGCTGCCGAACGGTTAAGAAGAAGTTCGAGGAAGGCGGTCGAAGATTGCTTATGCCGGAAAGCTGATTCAAAAGGCCGATCGCGGGCCGGAAGGAACGCTGCGAAGATTGTCGAGCTATCTTCAAACTGGCGGCAGCGGAGGTAGAGCTGGTCGGGCGCACGAGGCTAAGGCGGCGGTGGAGGTGGCGATGGAGGTTGCCGAACGGTCGCACGCCAAAAGGTGGAGGAGGCGAAGGCGAAGGCCGTTGTCGACTACCGTTCGACGGAGGAGTTCACTCTCCTGGTGGACAAGGAAGTCATGGACCAATGTGACGACCTTGTCTACCGATTAAGCGGTATAATGCGGACAAAAAGCTGAACCTCAACTTCCTCCGGGATCCACCTCCGCTGCCAGAAGGGGTGACCGAAGAGACGGTGGAGGCATACAAGGGAGGGGATGCCGATGTCGAATCTCCCGGTGAGACCGATTCGAGGCGCGGGAGGAAGAAGGTCATCCCCGGCCAAGGGCTGCCAATGTGTCTCCTGCCGAGCCGTCGAACTGGTCCTGAGCCTTTGTAAGCTGATGCCGATATTGTGACGAGAAGCCGAGCCGCCCTCCTCTTAGACTTTGTTATTTTAGTTTCATATTTTGAGAATGTAACATTTTTGAATAGGCCGAATAGGCCGAATGGCATGTTGAGACAGTTTGCCCTTTTGTGGCTAATTTATCCATGTTCGCTTTGCTTTGGATGAATTTACTAAGTTCCATAATCTTGTATGTGTGCATGCCGTATGTAGAATGTTCTTGATATAATATTGTTGTATGGTAATGCCGTATGTCTAGAATATGGAGTATAGAATAGGGAGAGTATTAAAATAAACCGATTACAAAGGTGCCGACCGAAGGTGATAACCGAAGGTGCGTTCACTTGTACAAGGGTGATGACGGAAGGTGACGTCACTTGTAGTAGTATTTGAGATGCTCTATATTCCAAGGATGGCCGAGGGTCTGACCATCGGTTCCACAAGTCGGTAAGTTCCTGGTCGGCGAGACCTGACGACCTCATAAGGACCTTCCCAAGATGGACCAAGGGTGCCGTCATTGGAGTCCTTGGTGGCGAGAGAGATTTTACGTAGAACCCAGTCCACCACTCTAAACAATCAGCGTCTCGCACGCGCGAGTCGTAGTAACGAGAGGTCCGTTGTTTGTAGGCTGCGTTCCGAAGCTAGAGCCTGGGAACGGTGTTCATCTATGAGGTCCAGGTTGAGTGCGAGACGGGTTTCGTTTTGCTCTTGCTTGTAAGATGCCGTTCGGCACGAAGGGTGCATTGATCTCGACTGGGACAACAACTTCGGTACCGAAAGCAAGGGAAAATGGTGTTTCGCAGTCGATCGTCGGTAGGAGGTGTTGATGGCCCATAGTGCTTCCGGAAGAAGATCGGGCCAGGCTCCTTTAGCTGCCCCAAGCTTCTTCTTCAGCGTCTTCTTGATGATCTTATTGATGGTTTCTACCTGGCCGTTTGATTGTGGATGTGCTGGAGATGCGAAGAACAAGTTGATGCCGAATCGGTGGCATAGGTGCCGAAACTGAGAGGAGTCGAATTGTTTTCCGTTATCGGTGATGATTGCGTTCGGGAGGCCGGAATCGACAAATAATATTCTTCCATACGAAATGCTCAACCCTGGCTGCGGTGATTGTTGCTAAAGCTTCGGCTTCGGTCCACTTTGTAAAGTAGTCGACAACGACGATGGCGAACTTCAGCTGTCCCTTTCCTTGGGGCATGGGGCCGATGGATCTAAACCCCATTGAGCGAAGGGCCATGGGCTAACAATCGGAGTGAGTGGTTAGTGAGTGGTTCGGCAGGCAGTTTTGTAACGGAGCCGAAACGCTGGCATTGATCACACTTCTTGGACGAGTGCGGTGGCATCGGTATGGAGGGTCGGCCAGTAATACCCCTGCCGAATGGTCTTGAAGGCCAGGGGTCGGGCCCAGAATGGTCCCCGCAGGCTCCTTCGTGAATCTCTCGTAAGACGTCGTTTCCTCCTGGGGCCATGCACCGAAGCAACGGCAAGGAATGGCCACGCCGATAGAGAATTTGATTCAAGATTAAGTAACGTGCCGGGCGGCGGAGAGTTTGGCCTCAGTTTTGTCATTCTGGTAGCGTTCCGCTGAGAGGTAAGCATGTATTGGATCCATCCAGCTTGGATCCTGCCGAACGGCATGTACCTCGCCTTCGGTGGTGCTGCGCCGAGCGAGGATTTCGATCGGCACGTGGCGACCTACGTTGTCGTCAACGCTGATGCCAGGCGTGATAGGGCATCGCGTGGCTGTTTCTCGAGACTGGGGATCTGTTGAACCTGATATGCGTCAAAGTGGTGTAGCAATCGGCGGGCATGCATTAAGTAGGCAGCCATCGAAGTGTCTTTGGCTTCGAATTCAGTCCATACCTGGTTAACGACAAGTTGTGAGTCGCTGCATATCTTCATTGTCGAGCGCCCATTTCCTTGGCGAGCCGAAGGCCTGCTAGAGAGCTCGTATTCGGCTTCATTGTTGGAAGCTTGGAATTGGAATCGGATGGCATACTCGATGGTCGTTTGATCAGGGGATTTGAGAACCATAGAGGGATGGAGGGAATAAATGTTCCTTCGGTTGGATGGGCGAGGATGGTGCCGAAGCCGATTCAGGGGGGGTCGCCTGGGATTGGGCCCCCTGGATGTAGTGAGTTCAGAAATGAAATCGGCTACGGCTTGACCATTCTCGGCAGGCCGAGGGTGATAGTGGATATCGAATTCGCCGAGTTCAATGGCCCATTTTACTAGCTGACCCGACGTCTCGGGTCTTTGTAGTATTTGGCGTAGAGGCTGATTGGTGAGAACGGTAATCCTGTGAGCCTGGAAGTATGGCCGAAGCTTGCGTGCCGAGAGAACAAGAGCATAGGTGAGCTTCTCCAGTTCAGGGTATCGAATCTCGGCATCCTGCAAGGCGTGGCTAGTATAGAAAATTGGAAGCTCTATGCCGTTCGGCTTGCGAATGAGACACGGAACTTAATGCCGTTGTTGACACCGATAGGTAGAGAATCAATTCTTCGCCTGGAAGGGGAGTGGATGACAGGGGCGCTCGGCTCATATAGGCCTTAAGGTCTTGGAAAGCACGATCGCATTCGCGGGTCCAGGAAGATCTGCCGTTTGCTTCCCTTGAGGGCTTTGAAGAATGGGGCGCATCGATCGGTAGCTTTGGATATGAATCGGGCCAAAGCGGCGCGCGCCCGGTAAGACTCTGGATGTCCTTCTGCGTCTTCGGTATTTGCATGTCGAGCAGTGCCTTGATTTTTTCAGGGTTGGCCTCAATGCCTCTTTGGCTGATCATGAAGCCAAGGAATTTGCCTGAAGAGACGCCGAAGGCGCATTTGCTTGGGTTGAGGCGCATGTTGTACTTCTTCAAGGGCAGACGCTGAACATGAGGGAGAGGTTATGGAGATGAGAATCGGCCGTTTTGCTTATGACCAGCATGTCGTCGACATAAACTTCCATCGAGGTGCCGATGAGTTAGAGAGAAGATTTTGTTGACCAAGCGCTGATATGTCGCCCCGGCGTTTTTCAAACCGAACGGCATGATGTTGTAACAGTAAAGTCCTTTGTCGGTGATAAATGTCGTATGCTCGCGATCGGCAGGGCTCATGAATCTCTGGTTGTAACCTGAGTATGCGTCCATGAAGCTGAGAAGTTCATGGCCTGTCGTTGCGTCTACCATCTGATCGATCCTTGGCAAAGGAAAACTGTCCTTGGGGCAAGCCTTGTTCAGAGTCAGTATAATCTTGACACATCTGCCAAGCGCCGCTCGATTTTTTGACCAAAACCGAGTTGGCTAGCCAAATTGGGTAGGCGACTTCCTAGATGAAGCCGATTGTGCGCAATTTCTCCACCTCGATTCTCATTGCTTCGTACCGTTCGACATCGTAGGCCCGCCGTTTTCTCTGATGGGTTTGAAAGTGGGGCAGATGCTTAGCTTGTGACTGATGATGCTTGGGGCGATGCCGGGCATGTCGTCGTATGACCAAGCGAAGACTTCTGTATTCAGCGCGCAAAAAGGCAATGAAATCGGCATGAGGTCCAGAGTTCAGGGTGGTACCGATTTCGAACCCTCTCGGTCGGGCTGCGCCTCGAGAGAGGTGACCGATTCCAGATCTTCAGCAGGTTGTGCTTGTGGGGATCATCCGGTTTGTCCGTCCCCTGCCGTTCGGTACAGGCATGTTGGGGGAAAGCGGAGTATGTTTCGCGAAGCGTAGCCCTTGCCGATTCCTTGGTTGCCGAAACGTAACATGTCTGTGCACTCAATTGATCCCCTCGCACTTGGCCGACACCAGCATGCGTGGGGAACTTGAGGAGGAGCATGTGTGGTGACAGCATGGCCTTCATCCTCGTGAGCGCCGTCCTACCGATGATAGCGTTGTAAGCCGTTGGGCAATCGACTACCAGAAAATGGGTGTAGATGATCATTCGTCCTGGGATAGTGCCGACGCGGACGGGAGCTGAACACTGCCGATGGGTTCAACCACGTCCCCAAGAAGCTTAGGAGGGGGGTGATATCCTTGTTTAGGTGCTGAAGGTCTATGCCGAGAGGCGTTGAAAGCATCGGCAAAGAGGACATTGACCGAGCTGCCGGTCTCGAATGAGGATTCGGCCTACGTGGAAGTCTGAAATATCGGCTCGGATGATCATGGGATCAGAGTGGGGGAAGATGATGCCTCGCTCTTCCTCTTCGGAGAAGGTAATAGGCTCCCGACCGATTCGCCGGAATTTGTCATTGCGGCCTTCTGCTGACGCTGAGGTCTGGGGTCCGAACGGCACGAACATAATCCTTGACGGATCGGTTGCTAGTTTCGGCGATGGGTGTTCCCCCACTAATCATATTGATCTGCCGATTAGATGGTTTGTCCAGATGCTGGTTTAGTGCTCAAGTCCTGATCCAGCTTCCTTCGTTGATGAGGCGTTCTACAATTTTCGAAGGGCGATACACGATTCTCTATCGTGGCCATTGTCCTGGTGGTATCGGCAGAATACACCGGTGTCCTTCTCGTTCTCCGAGGGAGCTTGCGATTGTTCGGCTTCGGTATCATTTCCCCTTCTCTCAGGAGAACATGCTCATAGGTGGTGTTGAGCAAAGTGAAGATTTCCTCTCGCCGATTCCTCTTCGGATCTCCGAAGGCGTTTCGCCTCGGAGTCCTTGCCCCTTTGTTCCTCTCCTGCCGATCTCGGAAGTGGTCCTTCCGTTCGTTCGCGGCTCGGAAAAAGCATGGGCATGGGGTACCGTTCGGTCAGGAGGCCTGATTTTTCGTCAAATCCGCGGGAATCGGTCATAGTGTTGTGTCGAAGGCTGATCGGTTGGTACCGTTTTGTTTGGTGAGGCTGAAGCCGATCCTTTGGAGTTGAAATGTTCGGCCTTGGCGTGGATAGCTGCCTGCTTCATTAGCTCGAAGTAGGTGGTCCAGTTGCTCCTGTGGACCAGATAGCAAAATTGAGACGACCGAAAGCCGCTTTTGAAGGCACCGAAGGCTGCTCTATCATCGGTTTCCGGGCATCGGGAGTACTCATGGCTGAACCTAGCCACATATTCCCTCAATGGCTCGTCGTCTTCCTGCCGAACGGTATAGAGGTCATCGGCGGAATACAGGCGATCGGTCTGAATCATAAAACAGTTGAGGAAAGTTTGTTTCAACTTATTAAAAGAGTCAACCGTATCTGGTTCCATTCGGTAGAACCAATTCAGAGAGCTCAGGGTAGAGTGGAGGGGAATAGTAGACATTGGCCTTCATACGTCAATCCTTTGCAACCCAAAGCTGATTCGAAGGTATGAATGTGAGTGACGGGATCTTCCACCCAGAGTAGAACGATAGTCGGAGTGCTGGACCTCCTTTTCGTGTTCTAACGTAGGATCCGATTGGTGAATGGCCCTGGCTGCATCGTTCCCCACGTCGGTGTCCGAGCCTGGTTCTGTTCCTCCTCAATGCGATTCATCTTCTGTAAGAGGAGACGAATGGTTAGATCGATAGAGGGAAGATCGTCACGGAAAGGCTGAATCGCTCGGTTCTTCGTGCGTTGGCCAGCATTGTGGCCTCATTTTTCTTGGTCTGCCTTTCGGCTGGGGCTTCTCTCGTAGCCTCCCCTATGTCTGATCGTTGCCCTGACCCGAATCGATGGCTGTAGTTTTTTGCAGAGGGCCCCGCTGGTCAGGTATGAGATGGTGGTTCCTGGAGATGTTGGAACGTAATCTAAGTCATCCGTTTCCTCCAAGCCGATCGTTTCATATCGTCGGCGTATGGGGGATTTTGGTCAGAGAGCCTCTAATCGCCGATCGTCGAGCTTCGCCCATACCTGGATGGGTGAGGCTGCCGTTCCCTCCGCCGATCGTTGATCCTATCACTTCCCTCTATCCTGGGCAGTGGGCTTTCGTACGCTTTTAAACGATTTCTCCTGCCGAAGCTGTTTGTTGATCATGCAGGCGCCTCTGGGTGTCATCCGGTTTAGAGGCGAGAATATTGTTGTGCTCCTGCATTTTTGCCATGTCCTCCTAGGGTCTCCATACGAGCCTCTAGAGTGGTCGGTCGAGCAGGTGTCTCTCTTCGTGGCGTCTGAAGCAAGGGAGCTAGACTTGGCTCGCTGAGGGAGGCCGAGGATAGGGCCATCGCAGGGAGGACCGAAGATGGATTCATTTTTTGGTCTAGAGCTTTTGAGATATGGGTTAATCGATAAGCGATTCCCGCGGGCGGAGTGCAACTTACAAGTGGTGAGGACGATCTCAGCAGATCGATTGAGTGATGGATGCATATTCTTCCTTCCTCGGATGCAGAACCTGAATAGGAGGAAGTCGAAAGTCTCGTAAGGTCTATGGAAACCGGTTACGGAACCAGCCTAAGACCCTCCGATGCCAAAGTAAGATTGTTTTCTAAGAGCTCTTGCTGTTGACCATATAAAAGTATAAAAGTCAAGCTGAAAAGTCTTACCCTTGTATTGTGGTGAAGGGGCCTATTTATAGAGGGGATTTTGTATGCTCTTAGTACTTATTTTCGATGTGGGACTCGTGGGAGGGCCCTATGAAGTTGACACGAGTCCTTAGATATTTCGGGCGGGTAATTCGAGATTGATTCGGTAGAATCGGCAAGGGATGCCGATGGGCGAGGCTGGGCCTATAGCGGCTGTTTGCGGCTTTGAGACAATGTCATCGGTATCCTATGCCGATTGTTCGAGGACTTGGGAACTTGGGTGAGTTTCTCTGATCCACGTGTCGTTGTATGAGTGGAGGGTCAGATATGGTACAAACAGGAGTCCCCCAAGTTACCGATTGAGAAGCTTCTCGGTTGGGGACTTGAATCTGTCTTCGGCATTCTGACCAGGACTCGATGGTCTCAATGTTGCCGATGGTGGAGAAAGGACTAGAAGCCATAAGAAGCAAAGAAGGGGAGAAAGGAAAAGAGATTGGAATAGAATTGGAATAATTCAAAATAGAATTTAACTAGAGCGTAAATACATAAAACTCCTAATTCTAAAATAGCATGAATGAAAATATAATTAATCATGAAATTAGAATTTGAAGGACTATGATAACTCAAGGAAATAATTTAACTTGAAATTAATAATGAAGCTTGCAAAAACTTACAGAAAACTTTTGAAGGTAGAAGGCAATGCTATAGGAGCAATGTCACAAAGGGCATTCACACTCACTAAGCACTCACACCTAACTAACCTCAAGAGTTATCTCAGAATATTGGTTATGAGAGAACTTTGAAATCTGAAACAAATTACAATGCTTACAAAGCTTGAAGATTACAACTGACTTGGGGTTCTAACTTATAGACTTGGGCAAATGAAAGAAGACAAAATAACTTTTGAAATTACTTCCTACTTTAACTTGAGTGACTTTTGCTTTAACTCAAAGCATCTTGCTTTTTTTTTTTTTTTTTTTGGTAACAGAGGGGGCTAACGCCAGGAAAAAAACGGCAGACTAACAACAAAGAAGGCGAGGCCTGGAGTCCCCACTTGAATCAGAAGCTAGGATGTCAGTAATATAAGCTGGCACCCAATCAAAGATATCCATACCTGGATTAAAATCAAAACTTATAGCAGCCAAAGCATCAACTCACAGTTCTCTCACGAAAAATATGTCTAACTGAGCAATTCCAATCAGCACTCATTTTTAGTTTGCAGCAATTAATGATGCTGAACAAGGGGTGTGTAAATAGTGAGAGTATTGAGAAGAGTCTGTCTGCCGCACAAATCTCACGGTTCGGAGTTCCGGGCCAAAGGGATATGCATTGACACGCGGTTTCCTGCTTTTGGGTGCGGTGCGGTTGTGCGGGCGTGCCAGCACGTCTCCGTGCGTCGAGATGTTTGGAGTGGGTGAAAGTGTTTGAATGGTGTGCCTGTTTGAACTCGTCTTCTAATCAAACGATTGTAACCGAGAGAGGAACTAGTCTCGGCTTTTAGGTTCACGACCTGAACTACAAGGCCGTTGAGTGGTGGTGTTGGTGGTTTTAGGGCGGTGCTCGGCGCGCTGCTCGAGTGAGCGGCGGTCGTATGATATATGGGGTGAGTGAGCGAATAACAAGGATGGTACTCCGGCGCCTTGAAAATCCGTGGGAGGCTTTTGTTTGGTGTTTGAACCCCTTGAAAGTGGTCCTGAGTCTTGTATTTATAGGCAGAGTTCCTGGAGGAGTAATCGAGGCTGAAAATCTGCATGGTGGAGCCTGATTAGCGCAAGTGGGTAGTCCAATCGACATTTGGGATCGTAAAGTATGGTGGTGTGACCCCATGAATCCCGGTAGATCTCGGCCGCCGCCCTGATCGTGGGTTCTGCGCTTCTGGCCGTGGAAACGCATTTATTGCTCTGGAGGCTGGTCACCTAATCTCTCAAGCTGCAAAGAACTTTGTGAGAATGTCCACGTCTAATCACTCTGCCTTCTGTCATCAAAACCTAACTTCAGTCACTTCCCACCTTCCCTCATGTATTAAATGCTTATTCTTTGCCAGTGGGTTGCTGCATTAAACAGGCACTACTTCATTAAATGAAGCATGGGACCCTACCATCACGTCTTCAGTGGGTTTGCTTGCAATCGAGGCCGAGATAAACATGCTTTAGCATTCTTCTCTTGTCTTCAGGGAGGCCGAATATCTTGGCGAAAACTCTGCATTTTATCCTTCACAAGCAAGTGTTAAGCTCATAATTTCATACATATACATGCCCTATTTACTTACTTCTTTTGCTTAGTTTCTTAGATTTCTAAGTTATTTTCCTCTCTTTGTGTGTTCTGTAGGCCAAGAGAGCAAAAGAGCATAATTCATGCAATTCAAGCATGTTAAGGCCTCATTTAGATGAATGGAAGAAGAGCTTAAAGACAAACTCATTTTGGCTCCAAGCCCCTTGCCAGCCCAGTTTCGTAGGTCATATTGCAAGCTTTGTTTCAGCAACCTACACAGCTCAAATGAGGCAGAATTCTTCATGAAAGTTGTTCCAATGTGTGTATACTATAACATATCCGAAAATCAGCCCCATTGGATAAATCTGGAGTCCGTCACCTAGCAAACACAGAACCATGCTCAGGATGGATTTTATCAGCGTGCAAAACGAGTTAGCAATTTCTTTCGGCCTTAACTTCCTCCTCCGACCTTGGATTGGCCCAAATGATATATGGCTGGAAAGAATACATTCTGAACTTCAAGTTTGAGTGCTTAAAGTCTTAATTTGCTTAAGGGAAGCCCAATTCGTAGCCCTTGAAGTTGCTGGTCATGCCTGACCTAAGGATGAGCTATGTGTGCTTGGTCATGATGGCATAAGCATGATGTGTTATTGATTGTGGGGAAGTTAAGTGAAGCGAGATGCATTTCTTATATTTTGGGTGGAATTTTGCAGCAGCCAAATGAAGTAAAATAAGATGAAGTGGATGCTGCAACACTAAGCCTAAAGAGAAGATTAATTGTTTTCAAATGTAATTGTGTGTTAGGTGAAATAGGTGTGGTTAGTGAACTTAATTGTATAATCTGATTCACTTAACCCTTGTGCCTATAAATAGGGAGTCTCTAGGGTCACAAAGAGAGTTCCATCAATTACACTTCCATTGTACACAAAGAGAGGGAAAGTTGAGAGTCACAAAGGGAGAGAAGGGAGAAGGCAGCAGGCTGGGAGGCTTTGGCCTCCTGGCAGCCATGGAGATGAATCTTTTCCATCTCTAGCATGTTGTCCTTATCTTCTTCTCCTCCCTTTGTCTTTTATTTTCTTCTTGTATTTCCTTTGTTTTACTTTGTTTTTCTGTTATTAGTTTTAATAAACATCTTGCTAGTCTTGTATCATGGTTTGAGTTTATAAAGTTTGATTTCATTCATGAATTCTTCTTCACTATTTTAATGGAACTGTTTTGCATCTTTTGATTGATCACCTAAGGTTTTATGCGTTATGCTCTTGTTGGGAAGGTTTGGGGATCATCTTCATTCCATCCATTAGCAACTCATGTGATTTGGTTTCTAGGTCTCCTAATGTAAACACCATGCTTGGAGTCCTTGTGATGTTCAATGCAATTTGATCCAAACACCATGGACTTATTTGTGAGCATCTTCATGAGTGAATCAATTTGTTTACTTGGTGCCATAACATGATTAGAACAATTAGGGTGGATTCTAAAACCTCACCATCTTTTCTTAGTTCTTTTCTTTCTTCTTGTTTTGTTTCTCTTGTTTTCATTTCTGTTTTGTGTAGGAAAACTGAGTTGGACCATTCAATCACCAATCCCTCTGGAATCGAACCTCGCACTTACATATGCTAAACTACCAACGGCTCGTGCACTTGCGAGTATCACAAGTTGAGGATGCAGCTAAATCCATTTTGGTGCAGTTGAATCGACGCAACAGCAAGTGCTAGGGCCGAGAAAGGACTCCTTCGGCCAGTCATGGCCGTGATTTATTAGACACAAACATTGCCCCCACATCCCTGGATTCTTCGGCCTCGGCGTGAATAGGGGCCGAATGGATTCCAAGGGATGGACCCTTAGCATTCCTTTGAAGTGATTGACAACTGGGGCATTAAATGCGCAAGTCGTCGCGCATTAATGCTTCGAGCACGTCGTGCAGGTCATTATTGCCCAGGCTTGCGCGAGGTGTCGCTTCGCTTTGTCAGAGGGAACGACGGCCTCTGGGCTATCGACACGTCATTGCGCCTATTGAGCGTCCTGACGAAACGTTACGTCTTTCGAGAGAGACACGCCATTTCGTTTCGAATTCTAGCGCCAGTATAAAAACCTAGACTTCCCTGCTTTCTCCTTACGCTTTCAGATTTCTTAGACGCCCAAGTTTTGTCAAAATCTTTCAAACCTTCGAACCTTCAAGTCCACCAAAAAAACTTTGCCTGAAATTGTGACTTTCTCCTACCCTTGAGTTTCGCCTTTCAGAACCTACAAATCCTCACCCTTCTCAAGATTTTCTTCCAGTGTTCCTCGCGTCCAATACCTTCTTTCGTATTTCTCTTCTAACTACTCACTTTAAATCTACTTCAATGGCCTCCAGTACCTCCACATCTGTCGAAGCTCGGTTCCAAGCTTTCCATCCTGAGTTCGAGGCAATTTGCCGAGACATCCAGGGCTCGATCCTCCCTAACATCATCGCACCCTGGGCTGATGACGATGGTGTCCCTCCTGATTCCTGCGTCCTCGGTCCCTCCATCGATGGCGGAATGCCAGAAAGGCTTGTGGCCCACTTGAAGAACAACCTGGTAGACCACTCGGCCTTTTGAGGGGGGACTTCCAGGATTGGAACGTCATCTGGCCGCGCGGCGGCGGTGCCGACCGTGACCCCAGATTGGGAGAAATGGCTGCCGAGGATGGAGCATTTCTTCGGCCAACAATGGAAGGATCAAGGCATCTACCACTTGATCAAACTGTTTCGAATCGGCCGCCCGTCATGGATCGGTCGATCTGGCCGCGGCCTTGTGTTTTTGGTCGTCGCCACCAACACCATGAATTTTCGGTTTGGCATGATGACGCCGACCATACTTGATATGGCCGCCCTATTCGGCCTTTCTCCTCTCGGCGTGGAAGTGAACGCCGCATTCGTTGCTCCCGAGGCGGAAGGGAGCTTAAGACCGTGTGGACCGCTCTCTCAAGGGTCGCTGGGAACAAGGCGAAGAACATGCTCAACTACTCCAGCTTCTCCAGCAACTTCGGCGTAGAAGGGCGGGCGCTGAAGATGACGTCATTGCCCCTCTCGGCAAGGTTGAGCAAGCCGCATTTTGCTGTATTGGTTGTGCAAGTTTGTGTTTTGCACCTAGGCGAATAAGGTTACCCTGGAGTTTGCCCATGTGGCCGATTATCTCGCGAGGGGGCGGCAGGCTAGCGCTCGGCCCATTCCTTCTCGGCCATATCTCCAGCACGCTTCACGACATCGTTATCGATGGAATGAAGCCGAAGCACGCGGTCCGCTATGGGCTTTCCAGTTTTGGCTGCAAGCCTACTTCCCAGAGCTGAGGGGAGGGCCGATCTCAGAGATAACGAGCCGTTGGCCAACGCATTCGCTCGAGCCCCAGAAAGCACAACACCACGGCCTTCTGCTATAAATTTTTCTACGGCCTGGCCAGAGGGCTGGCACGCAGTTTCGCGTCTGCCACTCTCGGTCGCTTCCCCTATTCCTGACTCACGACCTCTGGGTCGTTCCTGATGTAGACGGAGAACGATTTGAAGGAGATCTGGGCTCCTTCATTGTCTCGCGCGACCTTCACCTGCGGCCTATCCAAGGCCGGACCGAGGTTTATCTGCCAAACTTTGTGGCGCGACAATTCGGCTTAATCCAGACGGCCCCACTCCCTCCTCTGTCAACCAATCGGCTCTCGTCCTGGAGGGCCGATGTCTGTCAGCAGCACGGCGTGGCTGGCATAACCTTCCAGCTTCAGCAGGGGAATGACCTTCCTCGAATCGACGCCCTGGTCGCGCCGCAATGCATATGACAAATATGGAAGGGTCTGGTACGAAGAGTGCATCTCGGCCAGATTTATCCAGCCTGTTGAAGAGGCCGCAAGGGTGGCCCTGGAAAAATGCTGAGTGGGACCCTCTTACCCCCAAAGGCACCAAAGTGAAGAAGGTATCAACTGGGCCTCCTGGAGGGAGTGCCCGAGGGTGGCCGTCCCTAAAGTGACAGCCCCTCCTCAGGGCTGGAGCCTCGATCGCGCTTCGACGGCGGCCCCTGCTCCCAGGCGACGCCTGTGGTGGGAGTGCGAAGGGCAGGCGCGCACGGACTGTGCCGTCCTCCCCGCCGGCTCGACCGACGGGCTGTCGCTGGTAATCTTTGCACAATTTATTTCCTATCATTATTCTTTGCCGGCCTCTCAAAGCCACTTGGTCCCTGGTTATCTCATCTCTTTCCTTTTCTGCCCCTATGCAGCCCGGGTCGTAAGAGGGGCCGAGAAGCGCCGAGTCCTGAGGCTGGAACAGCGGTTGAAGCGCTGCGCGGCCAGAGTCGCCGTGGTAGAGGCGGCGACGGAGGAGAGACCGAGGAAGAGGACCCTCTTTACTTCTTCGGAGGGTGGAAGTGAGGAGGAAGTCCCTCCTGTGATCGTAAGGGGAACTCCCCCTGTGGCCGTAAGTTTTTCTCCTTTGGCCACCTTTTTCCTTTCTTTATTCTTGAGGTCATCCTCTTCCCCTTTTGCGTACTTTGATAACCTGGTTGTTTCCTCAGGACGTGGTAATTGTCGAGGAGGCCGCGACCGAGGTGCCGCGTGTAGAGGAAACGGCCACCGTCCAGATGGTGGTCGAGGAGGTGGGAGCCGCAGAGACGGTGGTTGAGGAGGAAGTTACGACCGAGGAGCCGGTCGAGGAAACAACCTCCGGGATGGTGGTCGAAGAGGAAGCCGTGGCCGAAACGGTGATTGAAGAGGCGGCCGCTCGATGAGGTGGTGATTGAGGAGGTCGCCGATGAAACCGCTGACGAGGGCGCCGAGGAGGCTACCGAAGAGGCTGCCGAAGAGGCCACTGAAGAGGTTGCCGAAGAGGCTCCTGCATACGTGCCTGTTGAGACGTTGCCGTCCGTTCCTCGTCGTCCAAGCGGTATTTCCTTCCGCTCGGTAAGAGTTCGCTTTTTCCTATACTTCAGCTTCATTGTTCTCTTTCTAGAATTTTGCATGATACCTTGGACTGACTCTTTTGCTTCCAGCCCCCTCAGCCGTCGCTGCCTCTATCCACGGTCGCGCGATCATGCCCCCCGCGCCGTCTCAAGGTTCGATCGTCGTGGCCGAGCCGGTGGTAACTGGGGCCATGGTCGTGAGTGTGCCGAGCCTCTTGCGGACTACTTCGCGGTCAGAACGATCTCTCGCTCGCCGTGAGTACTCAATCTTTCTTTGTTATTCCTTTACGCCCTAACTAATTGTTTCTCACCTAAACTCTTCCTCATGTTCAGGAGGCCACCTCCTCTGATGATCTTGATGAGTATACGCCCGCCTTCATGAGGAAGGAGGTAGCTCGGCCTCGGCACCCCTGGACGAGGATTCAAAGATCGTTGTTGAACGGCTCCGAGAGTTCCTTCTACTTGATGTTCGACAAATGACCGCTACAAGGGCAATTATGGAGTTTAGGTCCTGCTTGGATACGGCCATGGCGATTGGCCTGCTGGACTCGGCCCAGCTGGATGAGTTGCAAGTCCGCCTGGCCGAAGGTGAGGGAAATGATCGGCCGGTATGCCGAAGGTGACGAGGATGGCCGAGGGAAGCTCGCTGAGCAAGACCTGGTGGAGATCAAAGAAAAGGTCCAACCTCCAATGGCCCGACTGAAAGAGAATGACCTCGTTGTCCAACGAGAAAATGAAGAGCTTGCGCAGGTTGAGGCCCAAATTGCCGAACTCCAGGCTCGCGAGCCCTCATCCTCCAACGCCGAGATGGTGCGGTCGCGACCGGGTCATGAAGCCTGAAATCCTCGGCCAAACAAATCCTCAAAGCCTGCGACCGAGCGGAAGCTGGTCCGGGCGAGGTGGAGGCGGACATCAACGGCGGAGATATTGCTTGGAGAAGGATCACCTGCCTAATGGGGGATGTTCAACGAAGGGTCTAGGCGGGCGATGAGCGGTCGTTTCAATTATTTCTCCTTTTTCTCTTTTGGGATGTAATAACTAACCACATACATTTATTTTATTTACACATATGTTCTCTTTTGTTGGTGACCACAGACATATATGTATATGTTATTTAAAGGGTAGAGCTGGCCGTTTTTTTTTTCTTCTATTTAAATGCGAAGCAAGGGCCCTCTCTTCTAGAAGACCTAACGTGCATTTTTCGCTTTAATTGACCTCGCCGTTTGTCTAACTCGCTCGCCTACCTTCCTCTTTTCTTCTTTTTGACTTTTTTGTCGTACATCCTCGGTGCCATCTTCTTTTGTACTTGCGCGAGTTGTAGGCGTCGAGTTTCGATGGTTTTGAATTTCCTAAACCCTTGAGCATGATCTGCGAGCCGTCCTTCTTTAGGCTATGTTGCTTGACGTCCCGAAGAAATTGGACCCTCAGCCTGAGTAGTTTATTAGTGTCATGGCCGTCGGTCAAACCACGAGGAGGTGTGGCCACGGCAGGGTTTTTTGAGGTGTGGTGAGCCCCAAAAACCTTAGGAAATAAATTGAGCCAAACTTTGGGTTCCCTTGGTAAGCACGGCTTTGTGTAACCTGGTGCCCCCAGCTCCCCTTGTGTTAAACCGTCTTTCAAGATAGGCCGAATGCCCTCGAACTGACGCCCTTGACATGGCCTGCTCTCCTGCGCATCATTTCGCGGCCAATCATGCCGGATTGTTTGGTGAGCGGGGCTCGGCCATTGTGACCGAGCCGCTTAATTTTAGAAGGACCCGAGGGTTTGACTGAGATGAGGCTGGCCACCGCCCTCGATGTGTGGTTACCTGGTTCCGTTCGTCTGGATCATAGTGGGAACCTGGCTGCGTTCGTGTTGTCGTTGGAATGGCCGGATCGTGCTTTTGTAATGGTAGTGCAACAGTCAAACCTTCTGATCGTTTTGTTGTAGTGATGCTTCGGTCACGTTGCTCTGGGCGAAGCTGTCCTGGCCGGAAACGCTTCAGCTGGGCCGAGCGCCTGGGTCGTAGATCCTGGAGGGCTACTTCATCCTAGTGCTCTGGCTAATGCTTTGAGCAGGCCGCATGCCGTCTTTACCCGCAGGTTGGTCCGGGACTCGCCCTCGTGGGCGGGGCTGCCCCCAGCTGTCCGTCGGCGCAAAGAATGCTGGCCGTATCCTGGCGCTTGGGCGCGGTTAGAGATGCCGAGGCTACTACTCTCGCCGTAAGGCTGAACCCTTTCGCACTCTTGGCTCCTCGTTCGAGCTCTGGGAGGTGTCGCGGGCGAAGTTGCCGGCATCCTCTCTTGAAAAAGCGTTCGCGAGCTCAGAGGAGGACCTTCCATTGCGGCCATGAAGGTTGTTTTTATCCTCTAGGCCTGCTGGACATCAGTCCCCTCTACTCCCGCCCGTTCCTGCATGGACTCGGCCGTGCGATCCATAGTTACTGGGTCGCTGGTTGGGGTCCTGATCGAAAGTTCGGTCTCGGTGATTGGTGAAGTGGACTCAGGAGTCTCAGAAGTCATTTAGAACTGCTTTGTTCTTAAGCTTTGCCTGTGCCCTGGTTTCCACCATAAGTTTTGACAAGTGTCCCATTGGGCGTGCCAAAAGTGTCTCCCGCGCAAATCTCACGGCCGGAGTTCCGAGCAGAAGGGATATGCGTTGACACGCAGTTTCCTGCTTTTGGGTGCGGTGCGGTGTGCGCGGGCGTGCCAGGCACGTCTCCGTGCGTCGAGATGTTTGAAGTGGGTGAAAGTGTTTGAATGGTGCGCCTGTTTGAACTCGTCTTCTAATCAAACGATTGTAACCGAGAGAGGAACTAGTCTCGGCGTTTTAGGTTCACGGCCTGAACTACAAGGCCATTGAGTGGTGGTGTTGGTGGTTTTAGGGCGGTGCTGGGCGCACTGCTTAGTGAGCGGCGGTCGTATGATATATGGGGTGAGTGAGCGAATAACAAGGATGGTGCTCAGGCGCCTTGAAAATCAAGGGTCGTATGATATATTGATGAATGGATTTTCCTTACAAACTAACACAACTCCTAGAAAAGCAAGTAAAATATTGAAAGTGCATTACAAGAAAATATAAGTTGCTCCGTGGGAGGCTTTTGTTTGGTGTTTGAACTCCTTGAAAGTGGTCCTGAGTCTTGTATTTATAGGCAGAGTTCCTGGAGGAGTAATGGAGGCTGAAAATCTGCATGGTGGAGCCTGATTAGCGCAAGTGGGTAGTCCAATCGACATTTGGGATCGTGAAGTATGGTGGTGTGACCCCATGAATCCCTGTGAATCTAAACCGCGCCCTGATCGTGGGTTCTGCGCTTTTGGCCGTGGAGACGCATTTCACCGCTCTGGAGACTGGTCACCTAATCTCTAAAGCTGCAAAGAACTTTGTGAGAATGTCCACGTCTAATCACTCTCCTTCTGTCATCAAAACCTGACTTCAGTCACTTCCCACCTTCCCTCATGCATTAAATGCTTATTCTTTGCCAGTGGGTTTGCCTGCATTAAACATGCACTACTTCATTAAATGAAGCATGGGACCCTGCCATCATGTGATGATCTGACTTTAATATTTCTGGCCGTGATTTTGTTCGGCCTCGGCCTGAGCTTGCAATTCGAGGCCGAGATAAACATGCTTTAGCATTCTTCTCTTGTCTTCAGGGAGGCCGAATATCTGGCGAAAACTCTGCGTTTTATCTTTCACAAGAAAGTGCTAGGGCCGAGAAAGGGACTCCTTCGGCCAGTCATGGCCATGATTTATTAGGCACAAACAGAAGTCACTGCAACCTTGGAATCACTTTCCACTTCCACAATTCTATACCCAGAGTCCCAAGCTAGGGAGAGCCCCCAAAAAATACCCCATAATTCAGCCTCAAGGACAGAACCAATACCCAAATTCACAGAGTAGCCCTTAAGCCAAGCACCAGTTGCATCTCTCAACACACCGCAGCGCCAATATGACCAGGTAGTGTTATCGGACTACCATCAGAGTTAAGCTTCCAGCCTCCAGGACTTGGGACTATTCCAGGACAGCTGAGTTAGAGTTTGGTTAGAGGTTCCTGTAGTTGGTTTGTTGGCTGAATACCACTCTTCATCATCCTGGAAGATAATTTTCCTTGGCTCAGGATGCATAATAAAGTTTTGGTCAAAAACACCTTTGCATCTCCATTTCCAAATAAACCAAAGAGATAACGTAAAAATTAGATGCCAAAGCAAGCCATGATTTACCTTCCTTTTACTCTTCATATTCAGCAGAATCCAATCATCAAAGGGAATCTTAGTCTTTCCTGAAAGGCTTAGTCTTCATTTAAATCATAGGGGTCTTGATTGTTGGGCTAGTTGGACCACCTGGGCTTCGACTTTTGACTTAAAGGCTGGCTTGGCTTTTAACTTGAGGAAGATTCGGACTTTGGACTAGCATCATCACTATCTTCATCATTCATTTGTGTAACTTGGGCAAGGATTTGTTCAGCTAACTCTTTTAACTCTTTCTTGGATTTTCCTTGGAGGGAGGCAATGGAATTGCTAGGGGAAGCAGTTTTGACGGGATTGACTGCGCGCCTGAAGGGCGGAAACTCTGTGTTGACTTGGTAGATAATTCTGAACAGAACTTTTCCCACCATTTCCTGCAAAATGACGAGATAAAGCTTTGGTATCCCAATTAACTTGATAATTCCATTTCATAATCCAGGGGACTTTGTATTTGGCTACAAAATGGAGGAGTGTGGGGAAAAACTTGTCTGACTTTTGTAAATTGTATTTTTGACCGAAATAATTAATTGACTGGAGATTAACTGGAATGATTTACCAAAGGGGGCCATGGATATTCCACCATTGGAGAAACCATAAAGGAAATTGACTATTAAATTTGGCATCAAAATTTATGAACCATGAGTGACTGAAATCAAGATGCTGGTGAAAGAAAATTGTATACCAAGCATCGATATAATCACCATAGTTGTAAGTAAGGCCTGGCTGAAGGGGTAACTGGTCATATAGATTTTTACTCCAAACTTGAGGCATAAGAATTTGACGTATGTAAAGAGAATGAAAAAGGGTGGCATGAGTTTCTTTATCTTTGATTGGCTTAATATCGATTGACTGGGTTTCATAGAGAATGTCTCTGTAAAACTTGATTGACTTTGAGGGATGACTTGGAAAATAGTGGAGATTAGGAGGGAAGAATTTTCTGGCAATTTTAACTGTGTTGACTTGGCATCACGGTAGCTGGGAGGATTCGAGGTTGACTTGGTTGACTGGCTTGGGCGTTCTGTTTGTCTTTTTTCTGGAGGACATTTTGACTCTTGATTTTCCTCTAAGAACGGAGTCAACCCCGAATCCTCCCATCTAGCAACAGAGTCAACCCCAGAATCCTCCCAACTACCATGATGCCAATCAAACAAGAGTCATCCTCCCAAGTCATCCCCTTCCAGGGATGTTCCCCAATTCCAGTTAGCAACATATTCAACCCTCTTATGCCAGGTTCTTTACGCCCAAATTCCCAGTCAGCTTTAGTTTCCAGTTATGATCCTTTTATAGTTAACCCGCCTTCTCAAGTACAAAGCCCAGTCAATCACAAGAGGTCTCCTTATTCCTCCAAGAGTCATTGCACCCTATTTGTAGTTGAGTCAGTCTATGAGGAACTTTATGATCCAGTTAAAATTGCCAGAAAATTCTTCCCTCCTAATCTCCACTATTTTCCAAGTCATCCCTCAAAGTCAATCAAGTTTTACAGAGACATTCTCTATGAAACCCAGTCAATTGATATTAAGCCAATCAAAGATAAAGAAACTGATGCCACCCTTTTTCATTCTCTCTACATACGTCAAATTCTTATGCCTCAAGTTTGGAGTAAAAATCCTTATGACCAGTTACCCCTTCAGTCAAGCCTTACTTACAACTATGGTGATTATATCGATGATTGGTATACAATTTTCTTTCACCAGCATCCTAATTTCAGTCACTCATGGTTCATAAATTTTGATGCCAAATTTAATAGTCAATTTCCTTCTCTGGTTTCTCCAATGGTGGAATATTCATAGCCCCCTTTGGGAAATCATTCAAGTTAATCTCCAGCAGTCAATTAATTATTTCGGTCAAAAATACAAGTTACAAAAGTCAGACAAGTTTTTCCCCACACTCCTCCATTTTGTAGCCAAATACAAAGTCCCCTGGATTATGAAATGGAATTATCAAGTTAATTGGGATACCAGAGTTTTATCTCGTCATTTTGCAGTAAAATGGTGGGATAAGTTTGGTGTCGCAGAATTATCTACCAAATCAACACAGAGTTTCCGCCCTTCAGGCGCGGTCAATCCAGTCAAACTGCTTCCCTGAGCAGTTCCAATACCTCCCTCCAAGGAAAATCCAAGAAAGAGTTAAAAGAGTTAGCTGAACAAATGCTTGCCCAAGTTACGCAAATGAATGATGAAGATAGTGATGATGTCAATCCAAAGTCCGAATCTTCCTCAAGTCAAAAGCCAAGCCAGCCTTTCAGTCAAAAACCGAAGCCCAGGTGGTCCGACTACCCCAACAGTCAAGACCCCTATGATTTAAATGAAGACTAAGCCTTTCAGCAAAGTAGCCGAAAGCAAGAGTTAAAGCAAGATGCCCTGAGTTAAAGCAAAAGTTACCCTAACAAAGAAGTTTCACTCAAGTTAAAGTAGGAAGTAATTTCAAAAGTTATTTTGTCTTCTTTCATTTGCCCAAGTCTATAAGTTAGAACCCCAAGTCAGTTGTAATCTTCAAGCTTTGTAAGCATTGTAATTTCTTTCAGATTTCAAAGTTCTCTCATAACCAATATTCTGAGATAACTCTTGATGTTAGTTAGGTGTGAGTGCTTAGTGAGTGTGAGTGCCCTTTGGGACATTGCTCCTATAGCATTGCCTTCTACCTTCAAAAGTTTTCTGTAAGTTTTTGCAAGCTTCATTGCTTCACAGTTACTAAAGTCATTAATTTCAAATTAAATTATTTCCTTGAGTTATCATAGTCCTTCAAATTCTAATTTCATGATTAATTATATTTTCATTCATGCTATTTTAGAATTAAGAGTTTTATGTATTTGCGCTCTAGTTAAATTCTATTTTGAATTATTCCAGTTCTATTCCAATCTCTTTTCCTTTCTCCCCTTCTTAGCTTCTTCTGGCTTCAAGTCCCTTTCTGGTATGTGTATATATATATATATATATATATATATATTTGTTAAGGCCAAGAGGCCCCTATTTAAAGAGCCAAACTCCTGTAATGTCGGCAGCATAGGATAGTGAAAAAGTAACTGTAGAAGCAGGATGAACTTTGGCTGAAAGACTGATTGAAGTTGCTTTTACTTTATGCTTTTGCTTTCACTAGTCTTCATTAAGATCATAAGGATCTGGACTGTCCTGGGCAGTCTGCCCATTCTGAACTTCTGAGTAGATTCCTTTTGACTAGGCATCCTCTTCTAGTCAAAAGCAAAGTTCACCTACCAGTCAAAAGGAATCTACTCAGAAGTTCAGAATTGGCAGGGACTCCAGGGCAGTCAAGATCCTTATGATCTTAATGAAGACTAGTGAAAGCAACAGAGTAAAAGCAAAAGCATAAAGTAAAAGCAACACCAACAAAGTAAAAGCAACTTCAATTAGTCTTTCTGGCAAAGTTCATATGTGCTTCTACAGTTATTTTTCCATTATCCTATGCTACTGACATCACAATAGTTCGACTCTTTAAATAAGGGTCTCTTGGCCTTAACAATCCAAAATGTAATTTTGAGTTTCTCAATTTCATAAGTTTTCTCTAGAGACCTCCTCTGAGAAACTTTTGTAAAAATATGTATTTCCACTACTACTAGCTGCCATCAAAAAGTCTTTTAGTCAAGATTTTCTGTAAGTTTATTTCATTTAAATTCTGAGTCTATTTAAATATTTACTCTATGCATTTATTCTATAATTATATATATACCAAACTTGCACTCGGAAAACAATCCAACTGAGGTATTGTTTGACTAGTCCGCATGGAAGAATCCTCAATTGACCATTATGCTAGAGAACGAGTCATCCAACCAGGGACTGGCTCACTAGCATGCACAATCCTCAATACTCGTACGTCTGTGACAAGTCCTACGCGCGCAAACTAATCTCGCTAAAGGTCTATGAAACACCCCACCAAGGGTGCTCGGATTCCAACATATCCAAATATCCATAGTTCCCAATTTCCAAGTCCAACGAGGTATAGGATAGTGTTTATAGCACTTCAAATTGACATAAACTATAATCCACTCTCTTTCCATAATCTCATTACATCCACTCTCATTCCATAATTTCATTACCAACACCCAACGTACCCCACACATAACCAAGTATAGATAGAAATTCTCAAAAATAATATATATCAAGTCAATATACTCGCAATATGCCAAAACCCGAATATATTGCAATTAATTTATAAAAATATCAAGTTGCAACTATTAATTATATAAGAAATTCAATAAACCAACAAATCATTATACATTATTTTTCCATCATAAAATAATGCTTATCATTTGAAAACAAAGTCCACTCACAAATAGTCTCACGCTGTTTAACCCTGAGAGGGTCCCGCCCTAAGTACGAGTAGCCGAAGTACCTATTAAACAATATGAGGGTGAGATTAATATAAACCGCTTCAAACGAGAACTTTAAAATAATCTCCAAATTCCCGAGGTTCAAGTGTGTACAACGAACGAAAAGTTCCTAAGGTCCAACTATGCGTTTTGAATGGTGGAATAGCCTCGGAAGACATTCAGTGACTGAGTGGTCAAACTTTCCAAGTTTGGTCAACCGGGGCCCGCTAGGCCCACCACCCCTGTTCCTGATTCAGAAAGTTTCTATGTGCTCAACAAAGTTTATTATACATATCCTGCAAGTTTGTTCATAATCGAACGGTAAGATCGCTCACGATCGCATGATGAGACCTGCGGGATTGCACGATAAACGATTATTGTTTAACATAATCTTTGAAACATTGAATCGAAGCATATGGGGCTTCGATTCACGACCCCGAATTTCTACACGATCCTACAGGTGCCTAGATTTAATATTTTAAATTAGAGATAATCCAACAGTCCAAACATTTCGAACCAAATAACCCCTAATATGCGTAATCGATCGAAGGTCAAACGATAACCAAATTCAAATCCGAGCATATCGTGGTACTTGGGACGACATGGGGATCATTTTAGAACCCAATGACCCACCACAAAGTGGCCCAGGCACTAGCAGCGCGTGGGTGCCCAGAGTAATTTCAGCGCTTGTCAAGACCTATACCTACATGATCAGGATAATGAGTGGAGCAACTTTTGTTCTTGGACCATGGCCAAAAAGTGATCGAAACTTGCCAAAAACATAAGCCAAAAACCGGCCAAACTTTAAGCAATAAATCAAGTTCCAAAACACAGAAATTATTCCTAATCAACCCAACCATCAATTAGAACACACTGAGAGGATGACAAAGCATACCTAGATTGAAGAAATTGGTGGCCGAAATCGCAGAACAAGCTCAGGGAAGTTGAGAAAAACCGGCCAAACCTTCGTGTGTCTGCGCGATGGGTGTGGCAATTGACGGTGGGTGAGGGGTGGGATGGAGAGAGGAGGTGGAGGCGGTTCTTTTGGTATCGGCTTTGTTGCCGAAGGTGGGCTGTGGTGGGAGGCGGTGGTCCAAAAACCGCCGGGTGCAAAAACTAGGGGGGGTCTGTTGCGCATCGGGGGGGGGGGGGGGGAGAGAGAGGAAAGAAAATCTATTTTTTCAACTCATTTCAAAATATTTACGAATATGCCACTAAGCTTCAATGGCTCGTAACTTCTTCATTTCAACTCCAATTTGAGTCCACTACGAACTCGTATTAACACGATCTACGTAATAGTACCATTCATTTCCTCAAAATCCTTCTGGATTAAAAAATGACCAAAATAACCCTATCCCCGAGGGTAAAATTATAAATCTCAAAGTCAATAAATTAATCAAATTAAACGAATAATTAAAATTTGGGTCGGGATGTACAAAAAAATTTTCTCTTAAGAGGCTGGGCCAGGATCTAATATCATAGCCAAAATTCCTAGTTACAATAGTACAAGGATCATTCTTAAGGATCATTCTCATCTTCATGCTATCTTCGTTTGCAAAAGGATCATTCTTAAGGTCTAAGTGATAGCTAGTTAGCATATCTTCGTTTGCAAAAGGATCATTCTCATCTTTAGAAAAACTATTCTACTGTTAAAAAAGAAATGTTAGCCATTGTCCATACTGTTTCCAAATTTGAAAGGGATCTTTTAAACAAAAGGTACTTAATAAGAGTCGATTGCAAGGCTACAAAAGATATTTTGTTTAAAAATGTAAATAATTTGGCCTCAAAACAGATTTTTACAAGGTGGCAAGGAATTCTTTCTGCTTTTGATTTTGATATTGAATTTATTAAAGGTGAAACTAAAACACTCCCTGATTTTTTTAACCCGTGAATTCTTACAGGGTGTGAACAAGGAGTTCCGGGCAACTGACCCCACAAAAGAGGACCAGCTCTCTTGATATAAAGCATCACCATCGAAACCACAAGAAGGAAAAAGAAAGGATGATTGCTGAAAATCCTTTCAAAGAATACATGAGAATTCCGCCAGCTATCATTGAAAATAATGATCTAGAAAAGCATCCTAGAGTTTTGGCTGAAAACTATTTAAGAGATGATATTCCACCTCTTAATAAGCCTCGGATATTTTACGAACAGTTGCTGATTGAAACAGAGTCGGTTCGCATTGTTCATAGGCATAAAAATGATAATAAAAATATGATTGCTTTCTCCAAACTTCAGATATTAGAAGTGATACCGCTGGAGAGATGGGGTCCAAGCCCTGAAAGGGCCAGAAGGTTCCACCAGCCTGATATTAGGCCTTATTACTATAGTTATTTTGATTATAAAAAGGCTTGGGATTATGTGTCATGTTTTCAAATTCAAAATTTTTCCCACTCTTGGTTTATCCAATTTAAGAAATGGAAGACATAGAAAGTTCACAGATTCTTTGTTAGGAATAGTCGAGTTCGACCTTAGGGGAAGGCCCGATATATTTTAACTGCTTTCCAAACTTTTCTGTTGCATTTTCTGATATAAATGTCTTAAAAGCTTTAATGTTGAATATTCAAACTCAAGGTCATGATATGGACCCAGGATCTCGAAATCTAGCAATCATTTATAAGGTTTCATATAAGGTTATGAACTATGTCTCCTATAGGGTGCTATAAAAAAGATGCTACCATATCAAATAAATCAAGAGCAAAACAGAGCTTAGTTGTGAAAGTGAAATTGAATGAAAAGAACATAGCCCTTACCGCGGTTCACATCTATTATTCCACCCACATCTCCCCTTGGATCATTAAGTTCAGCCAGAATAGACGCAATCCTTTGTTTTGCCTCTTGCAGGAGGTGCTTCAAATCAAGAAGTGTTGTCTCACTTTGATTCTTGTTTATAAATGTGGTTATTTTATTAATAATCTTAAGGATGTAAGAAAGACAAATGAATCATTTAAGGCGAAAAGTAGAACCAAATTTCAATTTCACCAATCATACTGTATAGAGAAAAGGTACACTTAAAGCTAAGCTTGTTTCAAAACCTTGCATCAATTAACATTTTTACTTCCGAAAGCATTGCAGCCCTGGTGGACCTAGCATCAGCAGACTTTCTGTTTTTCTATTTATTTAAAATAATAAATAAATAAAAGAGGTTATTGTGAAACTTAAAAAATAGATAAAATAAAGATATTAGCCAAACAACTAGGCTAACTTGCACAAAATATAATATTCAGAGTAAGCATACTTCAATTCAAAGTAGGCACAAAATCCACGGCACTAGTTGCCTTCGACATGCCAAGCAAGAAAAGGCAGCGTTACATAACAATGCAAGAAGAAACAAGGGGAGTTTCACAATTATTATAACTTGTATATGACTACCAATTTTAACTTGGTCATAGGTACTTGGTGAAAGAAACCTGGGGAGTTCACAATTACGGGTTATGAACGACAAAATCAAGACACGAACAGGACGCACACACTCAGAGCTCAATCTGAAACTATTTTATGCCTCCTAACTAATTACATGTCATAATATTACAGGAATTGATCTCGAGTTTGTGTTAATACTAAAAAAAGACATTTTTCCCTCCTAGGACCTCATTTTGAAAGCAGCAAGGGTAAACAGTGCAGAATGGCCCTCATTTTTATACAAATTAAGAAGAAACTGGTTCCAAGAGTCATTGTTATAAGTCCAAAAAAAAAATTAATGATATACATGTGCAAATCCTGTCAAAGTAAGAAATATATGGTCCCTGCATTCCTTGCCTGCCCATGTCTCCATGTTCAGGAAAAAAAAAACTTACCACTTGGATGCCACAATACAAAGCAAATCAAGGATGACTAATTGTACAGTAGCAACAATTAAGACACCACAACCGAATTAACCCGAACACTTGCATGATCATGGCTTGCTTTACAATAGCATGTGTGATGCAGGGTCATGAAAAGCCAAACTAATCAGAAAATAAATAAGCTCAACACACCTGCAAATGACCATCGGCAGAAACAGTGATGATACTTCATCAAAAAACTCGTCACCGAATGTCAAGAGCGTTTTCAAATCCCTTTGAAGAATCTGGACAGGTTTAGCGTGGTTATGTCTGCATTACAGAAAAAGCTATTACTACTACCAAAGATACTTGAGTTTCCAGTGAGTGTATAATACAAGCAAGCCGGCATCCAAATCAAAACAAAGATCGAGATTCGGGCTCACCTGTCGAGGGCCTCGAGGCTAATCGCAAAGAAAATCTTCGTAGAGTCGCTGTTTTCATCAACCTTAGTAAATCCAGCCAGGTAGTGCTCCCACATCATTCACCATTCATCATGCAATCCTCAAAATACCTCATATTGAAGAAATACCCTGAATCTTTCTCCAACCTTGATTCACACGCATAGACACAACAACCAAAATGAATCACTCGTTATATAAACCAAACAAAACAACATAAGTTCCATTAATTTGCTCTGTTTTTTTTTTCCAAAAAAAATAACAAAAAAAAAAGTGCCAAAACGTCTTCCTTTCAATTTTCTCAATTTTCTTGGCAACCAAGCGAACCCCAAACAACCGCCAAATGAACAAATAAACAAGAAATACGAGCTCTCTGCTACGCCATGGTTTGCGTAGCTGTGGCGGTTTGTTTCTGTTTTGTGGCGTGTGGAGTACGGAATTGAGAAATCAAGGAATTGGAATGGGGCGAGTGAAATTTGGGGGAGAACTGGAACTTGGAACCCTAATTTGGCTTGTTTTGGTGGTTAATTAGGTGACGGGAGCAGGAACGCAAAATTTTGGGTTTGTTTCTGAGTTCCAATTTTCCCCCCGAATTTCACTCGCCCCATTCCAATTCCTTGATTTCTCAATTCCATACTCCACATGCCACAAAACATAAACCGCCACAGCTATATATATATATATATATATATTAAGAGGTTACATATAACCCAAATAGTGCAAAAAAGATACAATCCAAACAAGTTATTGAAATACAAAACAGTACAAAATAAATACATTACCTATACTTTTCTAGTAAACCATTTGAAGATTTGATATTGTTCCTTAGTGACACATCAGATGGAGATTATTAACAGATGCCTAGTTACAGGCTTAGCAGGCGCAGTAATAATGGCAAAAATTGAAAACCAAGATTCTTGGTTACCAAATTTTCATTTCGCCTAACACCATATTGTGAAGTATTATTATATAATGCCCATTGACCTCAATTGAGGATAAACAAAAATAATAGATAAAACATGATGCAGTATGCAATTTAAATGCACCCTCAACAAAATTTAGCAATGATGAAGAAACTGTAAGTATATATACTCTATGGTAAAAGGAAGCCGACAAGAATTAAAACCACATTTAAAACTAACATTGTCCAATAATCTATAAGATCTGTAATAAGTCATCTTAAACTAACATTGTCCAATAATATACCTACAATAAAGTCCAAGATTCATCTGCCAAGATAGATGACAGCGTTCACAAGCTTTTTAGCAGGAGTAGCAAGGTCTTTCAGATCAAAGCTTATCAATTCACTCGCATCTCAATCAGCCATTCATTTTCAAGGAGCTTTGTTTTCCAATCTTTAATTAGTCTCATCTTGAGCTGCGAAAAAAAAAAAAAAAGCAAGGTAACGCAACAAAAAATAAACCCAAAATATTATCCTAACTTGTCCATATATATAACTAAAAATACTACCTCAAAAGACATGTGAAACAAAGGTAAAATGATAGTAGTTGAAACTCAAATCAATTCCAGAACGTGATGCAATTCAGTCCTGCCACATGTTTAATGGGTTCCCTTCTGAATCCAGTATGTCCTCCAAGCTCTGTCTGTACACCCATTCTGCCACAAATAGAAGAAAAGTTAAAACCATGAACCAAGAAGACCCAATAACTAAGTATATCAAGCATTCAAGAAGTTCAAGAACCCTTCACAAGAAAAAAGATAGTCCTTTTATACAGTCCAAATAGAAGTAAAAATTGAAACCAAATTACGCAAAGCCCCTAACAATTTACCAGAAAAAATAAAATTGATTAAAGCAATGAATTAATACATAGAAATTGAAGTTTCGGTTTGGTGTTGTCCTGTTTGTCAATAAACTGCGGGCTTAATCAAGATCCATCAAACTCCTCAATCTTCCTAAATTTGCAGAAACACAAAACTGAAAATTAAAAGAACAAATCAGTAACCAAACGTGAAAGAAACAATTAAGGCATAAAAGAATGACATAAAGGGTTAAATAGAAGTGAGATATTGCTGCAAATACAGGGTAATGTATCATAAGGATCAACCATCTTATTCCGACCTAAGTAGATTAATCATGCAGGAAAATATATGGAAAATAACAGACCTTGTTAGCAGGCTTGGTCCAAATTGGACATAAGCTATGCCCGAACTTTCTGCGCTTAATCCAGACTTCCATTCATCTGAAGTTTTACAAAACAGAAAATATGTTTAACAAAAAAGAGAAATGAAAAAAAAAAAAAATCAGATCCAAACTCTGGATAATGCAGGAGATCGTAGATTAACGTCCTTTACGATTGTGTAATTCTAATATAGGTTAAATCTAATAATAATTGAATTATTTGAGCTCAAATCTAAAAGCCCCAATTTAATAATAGCCCATGAAAGCATGAAAACGGCAATAATGCAAACTAACACTCAAATAGAATTCTGTAAACAACATCGGCAACAGATTGTTGTAGAAAAAAAAATCATTTAAAACTGTATTGTGATGATATAGAGGATTAAGAAAAAGGACCTTTCTATTGCTGAGACAAAGACAGATCTTTTTACAAAGAAAACAAATAACAGAAAACCTAGCAGGATATGTGTGAGACCTGAGAATCGTCAACATCAGTCTGAGCGTGAGGCCTGAGAATCGTCGACATCAGTGTGGGTTACAGGGAATCGATCGATTCTCACTGTGGGCTGTACCAAGAGAGAATAAAAAGATAACAGATAGAAGAAAGAGGAGAGGGGAGGAAGAAAGAGGAGAGGGGAGAAAGAAAGAGAGAAGAGACAGTAGAGAGGAGTAGGCCTCGTTAATGGGCCAGGCCAGGCTAGCCCGGCCCAAATTTAATGGGCTTGAGCCTGGGGTAAGGCGCTTCAAAGAAGAGAGAGAATAATAATGAGGGCAGTGTTGGGTTTTTCAGAAAATTCGAAGCCCAAGCTCATCCCATGAGGCAGGGCTTGAAAAAGCCCATTAGGTTGGCCGGATTAAGCCCAACGGGCCAAGCCTAAATAGGCCTACTTTATTTTGTCTTTTTGTTTATATGGATTTTTTTGACAATATTTTTTTCCTATGTTCTGGTGTGTTTCTGTGTTTCCATTTTTTTTATAGTTTCTATTTACATTTGTCTATATGTTTATGTCTCCATTTTTTTTCTTTGTTCATAACTTCATAGTTTTTTTTCCCCCATAAATATAAAGATATAGTTATACAATCGTCATATTAATAAACTCATGTTTTATCCCATAATTCTTTTTCTTTTCTTTTTTTAAGTTCTTACAATGATAATAGATAATGATTTTCTCCATCTTTCATTTAACTTGAGTTTTTATATATATTTATTTATATGTATGTGAGCCCGTGGTAGGGCTTTTTTATGGGACGGCCGGGTTGGGCTTTCTTAGGCTCAAACGGGGTTAGGATTATGGGCTGGGTCTATGGGCCGGGTTTATGGGGACGAGCCTATGGGCCGAGCTTTAGACACCTAAGCCCAAGCCCAACCCACTCAACAACGGGCCAAGTCGGGCTTTTGCTCGATGGACTGGCCCATGGGCTCGCGGACCTAATGATGACTCCTAGAGGAGAGGGTTGAGAGATATGGCTAAAGCGAAGAAGAGGGGTAGGTTTGAGAGGGGAATCTGAAATGTCTAGCGGGAGAGCTAGCGTGAAAAGTTTTCTGGAGTGCTGATTCAGGATGATAGCATTTTTGCTCACCACTTTAGATGCATTTAGATGGATGGTTAGGATATACACCTTGACTTAAGTGGTGAGCAAAATTACTTCACCAAGTAGGCATCACTCCCTAATATTACAGAAAATTATAATAGATTTTGAAACGCTATTATAGTCATAATAAATAGAACTTATTGTTAGTGGAACAATGAATAATTATGAATTTTAATAATAAACTTATATATAATTAATGTAAATCAACAAACACAAATAGAAATATTGACGATTTTAGTGATTGAAGTTTTAAGAATTGCAATGTTCTAAAGATAGATTTCACCTATATGTTTGTGCTCGCAATTTTGTAAGTGTCTATTTCCCATAACACAACAATTAATAATTGTGACTGCTCAAATATCTCATCTTTCATAAAACATGAGTACTCAATATTCATTACAATACAAATCTTGATTCCTACCACATGCACAGCCTACTTACCACATCCATACAAAATACCAAATCGAAACAAAGAACTATTATACATATTATATGGGTTATTTACTCAAATGGTTCTCAAATTTATACCCGAGTTGCATTTTGGTCCTTTAACTAAATTATTCTCTCACAATGGTCCATCAACTCTCTATTATTTAGCAAATTGGTCCACCGTTACATTCTATCAAAAATTTCGTTAAATATGAGGGCAAATTGGTCATTTTGTACTCTCTCTCTCTCTCTCTCTCTCTCTCTCTCTCTCTCTCTCTCTCTCTCTCTCTCATCATAGGTTGCTGAAGTTGGGAAGGCCAAAGGTCTTTGGGCCTCCTGACATCCCTTTCCCCAAAAGTATAGGTTGGGGTGAGATCTTGCTTGGGTGTTTTTGTAGCTTACAAATAAGGAAAAGAAAATTAAAAAATAATTAGATGTTCGGGTTAAGCCATAAGTGGTGGGAGGAGGAGGAAGGGTATGCTGTTGAGAGGGGGGAGGGGGCAAATGGGAGAGAGAAAGATAACAGAACATGGAGAGGGGTCTGTGGGGTAATGGGGGAGAAGAAATTGGGGGGAGGGGCGCTGGGTTTGGGTTTGAGGATTTTTTCTCTTTTCTCAAATTTTTTAAATTTTGTATTAACTTTTGTTGAGGCCCAAAATGTCACGAGAAGCCCAAGCATTAAAGCCCAATATAACATATAATGTTGGTCATGCGTTAATCCAAGCTATATAAATAATATACATGTCATGCCAAACAAATAATACATTATCCTATGCTAAACAACATGACAAGCTTAAGTGGGCCCAAGCCACATACATACATGGGGCTTCCTGAGCTGGTTATGGTGTGCATGGATACAAGGATCCATGAGCCCCATCAAAGGTTTAAAAGAATGGATTTTGGGTTGCTTGGGAGCCCCAAAACCCAAGCCCATTTTCTTGAGCCGGTTGAATGGGTAAGTAGAGAAAACGTACCTTCTTCTAGAATTTATTACCCGACTCCCAATTTCTTCAAGCATTAAACCCTTCTAGCAGCTCTAGAACTAGGTTGCGATGCCTACTACCCAACCCCAACTTCCCAGCAACAAAACCTGAGTCAAACGCCATAAATCAGTGTTACCAACTTCTGCGCCGCTCATTCATTGCATGCTTCAGAAATGTTGGAGCTCCAGCGGCTATAAAAGAAAGCAATGACTAATCCAACAAAAAAAAAGGGAACAACAACAAAAGCAAGTCATACTCTCTAGCTGCTAGAAACCTCATATTCAAGCACGATTTCTTTCATATTTTTCATCTCTATCCTAATACACCTATTGCTGGAAACACCCAAGCTTAACCCATTCATTCCTCTTATTTCCTTCGAGGAAGGCGAGATGCAAGCTCACCCTCTGTTGGAAATCACCCATCTTCAGCCATTCCAAACCCAGAAACAAGCCCTAGCTATCCCAAGCTCACCCTCTGCTGGAAATCACCCAGCTTCAGCCATTCCAAACCCATATACAAGCCCTAGCTATCCCAAGCTCGCCCTCTATTGTAAATCACCCAAGAGACAAGCTTTCGCCTTCTCAACCCAAACATATCCTCTGCTTCCTAGAAAACCCACTGCCATGAATATACAAAGCCCAAGCCTTCCTCTATCACGCTTCTCTTCTTCTGTAAACCACTCTAAGCCATGAACATCATCCAGAAAACCATCTCAAGCTATCCCAAAACCAACCAACACAGCAATACGAACAAACCATAGTCTTCCTGCTGGAAAACACTCAAGCTTAACCCTCCTAGCAACCAAATACATTTGAAGCCATAAAATACCCTTTATCAAACAGTCTATTCCAATCTAAGCCTCTCTCTTGCTAAACTCATGGAGACTTAGCTCCTACACCACAAGCCTCTCATGCCAAGCCTATATGATTTGCGTACAATATCAAAGTATCAACCTCAATATCATCTGCCATATGTCATCACAGCTGCTAAGAACTCCATCTTCTTCAACATCTTTTCCAACATTACTTCACTACCTGCAACACATACTCTCGCAGGACCCAACCCAAATTCCACTTTGAAATCCGAAGCCGAACCTTGTGCGTGTCGGACACCTGGCAGGTGCCAGACACAATTGACCTTATTGCCCTTCTAGTCAAAAGTTCTAATAAAACTGGAGTTTGACTTCTGCCGAAATTTCAGCAGAGTCTCCCTTGTAATTAGACCAAACCCAAAGTTACACCTCTAGATAAGCATAGATATATGTACACCAACTCAGCATACAAAAATTTTCATACTAAAGGTTAGACAAGTGTTCTAGGGCAATATCAGAACTCTACATAGATTAGATTACAAGTATAAAATAATTAAACAAGGCCCTACTTTGTCAAGGAAGGTGGCGGAAGATGGACTCAGCCTGGTGGTGGCTCACTGTGCACGCTTATAATCCGTCAATTCCTTATAATCCGTCAATTCCTTTAATTTCCGTCAATTCCTTTAGTTTCCGTCAATTCCATCATCGTGCCACCGGAGTGACACGTCCTAGCAGACCTCGGGAACGACAAGGTCACCCGAGCCGCAATCTCGCGGGATTCAAGAGACACTTGGTCCATCTGAGCCGCGTTCCTCACACCCACAGTTTGGGCGTCCCCGAAACTCGTGGGGCGGTGTCTAGCATGCTGACCTACCTGAAGGCAACTAGATGTCCGTCGACATCAATATAACCGAAGGCAACATAATTTTATTCCGAAGGCAACTTTATTTCTGAGGCAACATTTATTATCCTGAAGGCAACCTTGGGTACCTATGGTGGTTTAAAATAAATGTATATATATATAATTCTGAAAATGATTAAAGTTTATAAAACTACTTATAAAACTATTCCTTAAATCCTGCTGCCCTTTAATCTTGGTAATACCCTAGTTCTGACTTCCCAAATCCTTTTTAAAGTTCAACTAGGCAGCCTGTAAGTAAACAGAAATGTTTAAATCTATCAAGTCATGCTAGGAAAGCCGTATTTAGAAAAACTTATTCAAGATCAAATAATGAAATTAAATTGCATAAAATCATTTATAAAACAAACAGTCCACTCACAGATACTCTATGCTAGCTGGACCCTTTGAAGGTCCCTCCTTCGGGTTTCCTGTATAACCATCATAGTATTTTATTAAAAACTATGCTCAGTAATATAGTATTAAATTAAAAACCCTGACTCCGGCTCCTAAAAGTGCGTGCATCACTTTAAAGGTCATTCCTATGCCCACATTAGCTTTTCTCTCAATGGGCACGATTTAAAAGTATCTAGGGACTCAAAACCGATAAAGTCCCAAAAAGTCAACTCGGGACCCCATGGGGTCCACGACCTCAGGAATTTCAATCAAAATCGTTCCTAGAGGTTTCAACAAGCCTAGGACACATGTCTTGAAAGTTTGGTCTCTGATTCGGACGGTTGAATTGTTCACGATCGCACGATCGGACTGACGAACGATTTTCGTAAACCTAGACCTAGGATTGGCTTTTTTGGAGCATCCGGACTCCGATTTTCGATTTGTCGAATCCTACACAATCCTTAAAATACCTAGATCAACATACTCCAGTTTGGCTATGATCCAATGGTCTGAACATATTGAACCCGGAAATCGCACACTATGCGAGATCCGTTCGGGGTTCAAATGTTATCCAAATTGAGATCCCTAAACTTCTACGCGCTCATGAGGACACGAGGATCGGTCTGGGACCAAGAGTGGTCCCTCCTGCCTGACTCACGCGCCGCCCACGTGCCGGCGCGCGCGTGGGTGTGCAAAGTAAATTCCGGCGGCCGGAAAATCACCATACCGCCGGCCCAAACTCCTAGCCTAGGTAAAACGCCTAATTTGAAACCACTTTTGTTCTTGGATCAAAGCCAAAAAGTGACTGGAAGTGATTGAAACCGAGCTCTCAAACCGGCAGAATTTCAAATCAAGAATTAACCCTACAAACTTCAAAATCCCTGAAAACCTACCCATCCACCAGCTAGATCGTGAAAAATAGTCGAAAAACCATACCTAATTTGTCCGATTTGGTGGCTGGAGGAGGAAGAAAGTGGCGGCGAAATCTCTGTCAAAAATCCGGTGACTTTCGTGGCTTTTTTCCGTTAAAGCCTGGCAGCGGTTGGCGTCGGGATTGGACGGAAAAGGCTGCTGGGTGGTGGCGGTTCAAACTCGACCGGTCCGATGTGAGGTGGTGGCGGCGCGGTCGCTGCAAATTGGGAAGGGTGGCAGCTGGTCAGCGAGGGAGAGAGGGAAGAGACGGGGAGAGAGAGAGAGAGAGAGAGAGAGAGAAGAAATCTGGTTTTAAAATTTGATTTTCCAAAATTACGGTTTTGCCCTTTTTTTGTACTTTGCTCGTACTTTCTTCGTTACAAGTCTGATTCGAGTCCACTACGTGTCTCCAGACTCGTTTCGTCGCGCCTCACGCAATGGTACAAACGAAATCTCCAAAATCTTCTCCGGTCAAAAAGTCGACTTAAAACCTAATAAAATATTCTAAGGGTATATTAGTCTTTTGCTTCATTAAATTAATAGTTAAATAGTAATTAAGGTTTGGGTTGTTACATACTCCACTTCAAGAAAAGCACTTCCAATACAACAAAATCAAGCAAAATCATTCTAGTACCTATTATACATCAAAACCTGCAAGGAGCCATTGAAGATGACCAGAATATTCCCTAAGAATCAGCATTCTTTCGAGATATTTTGGGGCCTAGTCCTTGAACCTAGGCGAATGGGCAACATCACTCTCTCTTTACAACGGCCCAAGTCCACTTAGAGCTGCTGTAACAAAAAAGGCCCCCACAACTTTAACCCTATTTTTAGTTTTAAATTATGTAAAGTCATATTTACCCCAAAATTTGGTTTAAACTAATAGAAAATTAGATTGTGGGACCAATCTGCTGAATAATAAAGAGTTGATGGACCTTTGAGCGAATAATTTAGTTGAGGGATCAAAATGCAACTAGTGTATAAGTTTGAGGACCATTTGAGTAAATAACCCCACATTATATATAGGTGCTAGTTTTGCAATGTTGTAACAAGGGAGCTAGTTTCGCAATTAATTTTCGATCCGGTTATAAAGCAGAGAATTTCCGTATTTTATTTTGGATAGACCGCTAGACTTGTCTTTTAACTACCTCAAGTCTCATATATGGATTTTTTTTTGGAACTAGACTGATATTCCCCTTCTTATTATGCTCATATTGCCACTGTAGGCCTTACATAATGATCTTTTAGCGTAGTAGTATTGCCCTATTAGTGTCCTTTTATTGACTTGTTATTATGTTCATATCGCCTTTAGACCTTATAGCATTTTAAGTATGATTATTGAAATATTTGCTCATATGTACAAGGGTTTTGCCCTATGTAGCACAGACACTCCAAAATGCTGGAGTGTTCGGACACGCCGATATTGTCGTAGAATTAGCTGCACCAAAATTGATTCAGCTGCATCCTCAACTTGTGATGCTCGCAAGTGCACGAGCCGTTTGGTAGTATAGCATATGTAAGTGCGAGGTCGATTCCACAGGGATTGGTGATTGAATGATCCAATTCAGTTTTCCTACACAAAACAGAAAAACAAGAAAGAAAATAAATAAAACAAGAAAGAATGAAAAGAAAATAACTCAAGCAGATAAGTTCCCAAGTTCAATTTAGATTAATAGATTGATTCTAGCTAAAGTATGATTAAGCCATGGTGTCTGGTCCTAACCTTGTATTCCTAATTCCCTAATTTGATCATCTGTTGTCTAACCTAAACTAAGCATTAGGAATCCATTAAGCATAGAAGAACATTTTAAACAACCAAGTATGTATCTAATCCCTGTTGTTGAATGTCCATACATACTCTTCCTATTCATAGTTCAATTTGAATTAAAGCATGATGTCTACTCTTAATTCAAACCAAGATAGCTAACATGCAAGCCTAAATGGTGATCGATCATTCAAACTAGTATATTAACTTATAAGCATAATGAATAAGAACAAAAACCATAATTGAAACTTGGAAACTAATTAAACTTGAAAACTTAAGAAAAGAATTTACATTACAAAGAAAAATAAATTACAACTAAGAAGCAAAAGGAAAGCTAGAATTGAGAACTAGAAAGCAAAACTAAGAGAATTTGAGGGAGAGAAGGGAGGAGAGCTCTAGAGAAGTGTTTGAGAGCTCCCCCCCCCCCCCCCCTTGGGGTGTTTTTTTTGAAGCTTGAAGACTTATCTATTTATAGGGCTAAGAGGGAGGAACATCATGATGAATTCCAACACCACCATTCATCTTTTAATACAATCAATAACTCCCACTTCATCTTGTCTATGTTAGTGTGGTTGGAATCAATTCCATCCCATACTTCTTTTGCTGCACCTCAAGCTTTCTTCACATGGGTTTTCAAAGGTGTTCAATTGTGGCTGCCTTTTGCTGCCAACTCATGTGGGTTTTCTTTTGGTTGCTAGAAAAAAAAAAAGATTCTTCTGAACCAGGCTTGGTATAGGAAGGCCTGAGGTTTCAATATGTATCCAATAGGGCTCAAATTTGGATATGTCATAATAGACACCCATTGGAACAACTTTTATGAACAATGTATTCCCATCTGAGCAGTACAAGTGTACGTTTTGGGCCTTGCAAGTTGCCTGCCGAAAATAGACTAGAATTGACTCATGGTGTGCATTTTGATGGGCCCACGGATTGGGCTTGGCTTCATCAATTGATACGTTTGAGTAGTCCATCATGCAGTTCAGAATCTCTTCTTTCCAACCACATATTAATTGGGCCAATACAAGTTGAGAGGAGGAAGTTAAGGCCGAAACAAATTGCTAACTCAGTTTGCTCGTTTTTGCACCATTTTGCATCTTTTCCTATCCAAAGCCACCATTGCTACCTAAGGCCCAATGAACTGAATGATAAACAAAAAAGGGATTAAAAACACAAGTTTAACTCAATAACATAACCGAATCATAAGCTAGAGGGGTACAAAATTATATACAATTATGAACTGATTAGCCAACATGCCGACACGGCTCCGACATGCCCCCGACACGCCTTGGACACGGTCAACGGTTGGGACACGGTTAAGACACGGCTCTGACCCGGTCAAGACATGGAAGGGACCAGTTTGAAATTTTGAAAATAAAATCTGGGGTCTAAACGTGATTTTTGAAACTTTGGTGGACTAATTTGAAATATTTTTTAAAAGAGGAGCTAAAAGTGAAAAAAGACTTTTTTAAACCTAAATCTCACCTTTTCTGTTGCCAAACTTCATTTCCTCCGTCACCGCTCTTCTCCTCCCCTTCTCCTGGTTTTGCACAAGGTAAGTCTCTTTGCAATTTTTTTTCTCTGTTTTCAAATGCATTTATTTATGTTCTCTATTTTCTTTTCTTATCTCCCTCCACAACAGTAGAAGAGTTGGACTTGGTGGTGAGGTGACAATTCTTTCTTTTGTTTTTTTTTTATTTTAAGGGAAACACAACAAATAATAAAAAGAAATTGTGGCCAAACTCAGGTTAGGCTTTACAACTTTTTTATTTTGTTTCTCTATTTTGATGTGTTTTTTTTTTTGTGTGGGTATCTTTGTATGATTGTATCTGTATTTTTTTTTTTTTAATAAAAGTCTTGTTACTTAGTTGTTGAGTATATTTGAATTCGGTTTATTAATTGGGTATTAGACATAATGAATGTGAACCATGCTGAATTTTTTTTAGGGAAAGATGAATGTGAATCACTTGATGAACCGGAATTAGAGGGCGTGTTGTTTTCTAATAACAACAATAATGAAGATATAGATGCTTGAAGAAGATTGAGAGTTAGATAATTTATGTTTTATTTTTGTGGTGTATTAATTATTATGTATGGATGACGAACATGAGTTATTTGTTTTGTTTTATGGAATTATGTGACATTGAAGTATTAAGAATAAATTATTATTTTAATTGTCGTGTCCTAGCCGTACCCGTGTCCTAATTTTTTGAGATTTTCCGTGTCGCAGTGTCGCTGTGTCGCCGTACCCGTGTCCGTGCAACATAGGTTTTGCCACAAAATGCTTACAAAGTGACATATTGCCATTGTTGTTATTGTAATAAAATTGTCATTCTAATGTATGGAGGCCACTTGATGTATGTGTATTTTATTGTCATTGCCTTGACAGTATTTAGCCGATGGTTTATTAACAAAGTGTATGCATTTGTGGAATTATGGTATATATATATATGCCATTGCAATAGATGGTTTGGATCGTTGAAACAAAATTCGTAGTTTCACAAACATACATACAATCACTTTAATATAGACGTCATTTGATGAGGTGTGTTAAGTCCCCAGAAAATAATTACTTTGTAGCATCATTGGGGTTGAAGTAACTAGAGTTTTGTCAAACTCGTTCAACTTTTATACAATTGAGTTTTTTTTGTACAATGTAAATTCAATATTTGAATTTGTCTAATGGAATCATATTTTCATCCTTAAACTGGCTGTCTTGAATAAGGTCTTGGTTGTCAAAGGTTGAAAAGATGGAACATTTTGTATCATATATATGTTTATGATCTCAAATTAGAAGGCTCATCTATTGACTGTTTCCTTAAAATCAACTGATATTTTTCTTGATTATTGGGTATGTCTTGCTCTTGGTTATACATTGATCAAGAAAATCATGTGGGATCAAATTTAAATTTACAAATCATGTGGTTATACAATGGAAATTCAATATATGAATTTGTCTAATTGGATCATATGTTCATCATTGAAATTGTGGTTTTGGATAAACCACTAAGCTATGTCCACTTAAGGACTGTGTTATTGACCCTGTATAGTTTGTATATTCCCCATATATTCATGTTGTATAACTGAATCATATGTGCATCATTGAACTGGTTGACTGTTTATTGAATATGAATTGTCTAGATAACATATGACATCATATGTTAAGCACTACAATGTAGTTATGGTTAGGGTCCGTTTGATAATCATTGCAATTTTAGTTTTTAGTATTCATTTTTTGTGTTAGAGTATAGAGGAGAAAGAGGGAGAATAGAAGTGAGAATGAGAGTGAAGATGGGAATGAGAAGGGAGGATGGGAGGGAGGAGTAACAAAAGTGAAATCCATTTGAAATTGTTTTCACCTTTGTTACAACTCCCTCCCATCCTCCCCTCTCATCATCTCTCTCACTACCCTCACTTCCATTCTCACTCTCATTTTCCCCTATACTCTAGTATAAAAAATGAAAACTAAAAACTAAAATTGAAATGGTTATCAAATGGGCCCTTAGATCATCTCCAACCATAAAAGGGGCTAAACTCAATTTTTCACCCTTCAAAATACAACTATTCATGTATTACTTTAACTCAAACAATTTTTTCCTCCAACCTTGCAGACTCAAAATTTGAGTCCCTAGCTTTATTACGTTGTTTAAGAATTAGTTTAACTCTATTTTTTGGGTTAATTGTTCTTGAGTTGATTTTTGTTTATATGTTTGTGATTTATTTTTCTGAATATTTTAACCTAAAAAAATTCAATTTGTAGAAATATAATTTTATTTCACTTTAAAACTTGATTTTGATGGATTATTTAATAAATGGGTGGGTATTTATATAATTTGGAATGAGTTTTGAAGTTGAATCTCACTTAGATTCATTAATAATATTATTTTGACCATTAAATTTAATTTTGGGTTCATTGGATATAATTTTTCTCTGTTAAAATCAATCTTGGACAATCTGTGCGGTTAAATTAAGGTTACATTTGAAAGAAAAAATTACAAAACATAGTTTAAATGTAGCCGTTGGATCACAACATCTAACATTAGTTAAACACAACATGCGGCCAGGATTTAAAGGAAGTGTAGACATCTCATGGATGCGGGACCCACTTCTTTTGCACTAGCACGTGGGGTGGACACTTGGAGCTCATTGGGCTCCACAAAATTTTCCACTTGCATTGGTTCTTGGTCCTATATTCCGCCTAGAAAAGCAGTCCTGCCAAATTACCACTCCTCCCAATAAATATGGGTTAGAGAAAGTTTTTGGGGCTATAATCCTAAAATTTGGGTTTGGCTCCCATGATTGGAAATGGCCTTAGGGAATTATAAGAACATTGTAGCCATATGACACAATGTTGTATATGTTTTTATTGTTGAATTGTTTGTTTGTTTAACTGTGGGTTGGTGTTCTCGTTGGCATGAGTCATATTTTTGTGAATTTGGTCTTAGGACAAAATGGACAAACACTTTTCCCTCATATTTTTGGAGATCTTGTCTCAAGACAGAATGGGAAGAAACATGACTCCATGATTCCAAAAATTATTTCTTTCCCTTTTGTACAGATATCTTTTATAATAGGAATATTTACTTTCCTTGTTTTACTCTATTAGGGTTTACACCATTGTACTATGAAAACTTCCTTTTGGAGAATGAAATATACAACAAAGAATTCAATCCCAAATTTTCTTTCAACTTGGTATCAGAGCATGTTTTAGCCTGTCTCTAGAAAGAAAAAAAGAAAACACAAATAACCCACAAACCCTAGCTGCCATCTGTTCCCGTTGGCCGTGAACCCAAACCCAAGTCGCGGCCATCCGTTCCCGTTGGCAGTGAACCCAAAACAAAACAAAACACAACCCCTCACAACTTTACCTAGATCACCATGACACGAGGATCCACTAAACAAACTCTTCTGGTGGGGCACCTATTATCACATTGATGGTCACCGTTCATAGTGACTCTTCCGCCGCATCATTTAGTATCAAGTTGAATAGGGCCAATTACAAAACTTGGTCTTGGATGATGATGCTCCACATTGCCGGACAAGGGAAGTGTGACTACTTGACTGGAAAAACCATTCAAGTGGATGAGAGCGATCTCAGGTATGAAAAATGGTGTATTGCGGATTCCATTGTCAAAGGTTGGTTGGCGAAAACCATGGAACCTCAGTATTTGGAACTTTTCCTCGATATGCTTGTTATTAAAAACTATAGTTTTCCTTTTCCGTAAATCCAAATACAAAAACCTTTATATTATAAATAATATATAAACAAATTGGAAAGCTTTTAATGTGTAATGAAACTAAAGAAAAACAACTTAATAGGTAAGTAAAAGCAAAATAAATTATAAGTAAAAAGGCGAGCTTGGTACAGTGAAGCACGTCAAATACGCTGTCCTACAACCTTTGTAGCCTCCCTATGTGCAGATACTAACGGTCTACAAGACTCCAATATATGACCCATAATATACAAGCTCAAGATCAGCTATGAGCATGTTCACAGACGGATATATCTCCAAGTCACATAATCATGGCCCAAAAATAGTAATAGAAAGTAGAGAATATATATAAAGGTAGGAGAAGAGATATTTAAATTTTGTTGTATTGTCTTCTCTTCAAATGTGAAGGAGGAGTGACCTTTTATAGGCATCCAAAATCATGTAACATTCACCACATTAAACCAAAGAAATATAAAAATAGAACTTGAAAATAAATATTTGTAACCCCCACAATAAATAAAATAAAACAACCAAACAATTAAAACAAAATTTAAAACTTATAATGGTAAAATTTTAAAAGCTTTTAAAATTCCAAGTTTTAAAAATTTTACCATTACAAAAGATAGTGAATATATATATGGGCAACATAATACTATGCAATAGGTGTAGGTGCCTTCCAAGCTTGAACCTTCACTTAGTGATGATAGTCTCCATTTGAGAAACCTAAGTGTACAAAGTATTGAACTTGGCACCTTTGACTAAACTTCAACATATCCCACATACAGTATTGGTTGAGACTTGAATGCAGGGTATTGCTATTTATGGTCATGATCTAATCTTGATTCTCATGAGAGTTACTAGAGAACAGCCAAACTCTTAAGTCGTGGCCTCACGATGTCTCTCACTTAGGTGAGTTTTTCAAGGGTACATGTGACCTACACCTTGCGGGAGATTGCCCACCTCAAAACTCATTCAGGGATAATTCCCTTCCGAACGTCACATAAATTAGCACTTTTTGTCTTAGGGATGAGCAGACACTACTACAAAAATTGAAATAGACGACAGGAATTCACCGATGTCTAGAAGGTTTTTAAACCGTCGTGAAATCGACCACCATCTTTTGATACATAAAACAACAACGGCAAATAACCAACGTCGCTAAGACATACAACGTCATAAAAAAATACAAACCGACGTCTAATTATTATATAAACAGCAAAAAAAAGGAAAACTTCGACAACCTTAGACAACGGTTATAGAAAAGTAGAGAAGTCTAAAGAGTGTTACATGTCAAGAACTACAAACTTGCCAACGTAAAAACAGGTACCCACATCTTTATTTGAAAAAATACTGTCGTTTATAACCTCGAAACCGCCGTGGTTAACATATACTACGTTTCCTGAATAAAAAAACCGACGTCTAAAATCTATAAAAACACAAAGAAAAGAAAACTTCGACAATCTTAGACGACGCTTACAGAAAAGACCAGACGTCTAAAGGCTATTACACGTCAAGAAATATATCGTAACTAATGTAAAATAGATTAACCACGACAGAGAGGTAGAACGACTGCCAAACGGCCTTGTTAAACTCATTCCACGTCACAAAAAGTAAGAACAGATGTTTAAAAAAGCAACATTAATGTCATAATATATTAAAAGAACAAAGTTATTACCAATATACGACGGCCATTTCTTGCAAGAACTGACGTCTAAATGATAAAAATTAAAAAAAGCCAAAAATTAAAATTTGGACAAAGTTAGAAAACACTAACGTCTGAAGCCTTTAACATGGCACGATTTTATTACACATCGACGTAGCAGTACCTAACCACGATCCAAGTATTAATCCACGGTCGTTAAAAATTCTTTTCACGGCATAGATCAGAGTTTAAACGGCGGTTAGTTACACTAACTGCCGTGGTTAATCTCTTCACTACGTCCGTAGAATCCAATTTATCGACGTTGTTATTTTACTTACCACGTCGGTTGGTTTATAGGAATGGACGTGGTTGGCCTTTTAAAAGGGACGTGGTTGGCCTTTTAAAAGGGACATGGTTGGCCTTTTAAGGCGCTTTTATAACCCTCTTTGACGTGTGTATTCTCTGAGATGTCAATTGTTTTCGTTTAACCGATGTGCAGAAGAGCTCTCACGACAGTTAATGGAACTGAGTGGCCTTTATTTCCCTCTTTAGATGACGGTTATTATTTATCGTTAGAAGTAGTGTTTTCCTATATTCGTCGGTTGGAGCACTGTTCTGTCGTGTTATTTTTAAATCTACGATGTGATTTTATTTTCTTGACTATCGTTGTTGTTAATATCTATTAGCCGTCGTGTAATTTAGGTTTAATTAACCAACGTGTTTTCTTTTTCAAATGGCGGTTTTTATTCCTTTACGGTCTTTTGCATAGTCATGCCACGTCATTTGTAAAAATACGATGTTGGTTATGACTTAGACATGTTTTTGCGATTTGTTAACTGGACCGTCGTATGTTACACCTTTAACCCAGTATTTTTAATATTGGATTTGTTGTGCCCAAAGCTTGCATAATGAAAATGTGATCAAAATAATGTCAAACATTGAATTTTATTTGCATTCATAATGTCATATAGAGCTATTAATTAATGTCATACAATTAACTGCATAACTAATGTCGTACATTACAACACTCAATCAATCCATATATCTTTACACCCATCTCTAATATTTTCACTCCCAAACTCGCCCATTAGGTCATCAAATGTGTCAACATTGGGTATCCCTCTAGTAAATAGCTCACACTCGATTCTAATATCACCTAACACATCATCACCAATAACATCATTATATTCTCAATTAGGCATTGATAACACTACCGACCAACCACGATGCATTGGGTCATCAACAAAAAATACTTGTTTGACTTGAGAAGCCATAACAAATTGGTCATTTTTTCAGATACGCCATTATTGTCTTCCCCATTAAGTTCACTTTGAACTTGCAAATTAATCATATCTTAATTCAATCTAACATAGAAAGAAGAAAATTAAAAGTCCAATATGTTATTCAATAACATATAACTTAAAGTGTAGTCGTTGAATGAAAGTGTTATTGTGCTTATCTTGCAGTCACTTTGTTCTCTTTCTAAATTTTGGATAAGTGGTCTTGATGTAGATCATATGTTCCCTACATGACACGAAAAAATCAAGCATTACAGTCCCTTGTATATAAGATAAACATAAGGAATAATTTAAAATTGCTACTTAAAGAATAAAACTCATACTCGATATAAGGTAGGACTTCCTCCGTATTCCCCAAGACATATAAATGCGCCTGGTTCTACAGGTCCCAATCAACTAAGCTCACTTCCTCCTCTCATTGCTCGCCGCCACAACACCTCCGACTCTAGCGTTGTTGCGAAGAAAATTTCGTACCCACCCATCCCCTCGCACTTCAACGTGATTGATGTAATCAAATTAGTTTCTTGCTCTTCTTCCTTTTTGCACTCAATTTTCTGATTTGAAATCTTAAATATGAGTGGTTAATGAACAAAAACCCATAAATCTTCAAATCAATTTACAAAAACCCATGTCAGATACCAAAACAACCCAACAATAATAAGTCACATGAATTTTTACAAAGCCATATTAACTTTTCAGATGTAATCTCAGCACATATTTAAAAGAACCCATATTTTAAAAAACCCATAAATTTACAAACCCACATCGAAAAACCCTCATAGATCTCCAAATCGTCGACCACAAACCAGATTTAGAAAGAAGAACACGTTCTTGATTTTGGGTTGAGAACGTGTTTTACTTTGACTTTTTTTTTGTGTTTCAATTAATTTAATATGTTATTCCGTAAAAAGTAAAACAAAATAGATTTTTTAAACAAGTTTTTTTTTAGCCCTTGGATTAGATCCAAGGGTGGGTGACCACAAATCCCACTAAAGTATAACGGAAATCCCACTATAGATAAATTCATATGATCATGAATACCTCCCAAATATTAACACTCAAATATGGGCATGCAATAGTCTAGTATTTGAGTGTACTTGATGAAGCTATGACCAACAGTATAAAGCTTAATTCATTACATAAAGCTATGACCAAAAGGATTGCAAGACAACAACCTCCAAAAGTTAAGGAAATTCTCAAAATATATCATGACATTAGTACTCAAAATATATAAATTTTGCAAATTTTGCAAAGAGATCACAACTAATTAAATTGGCGTGCAAGGACAATTAATATCCAACATTAGCTGCAAAATAATTACATGATTCCCGTGCCTAAGAGGTCAATAATGCCTAAGGGCATGTTTATGTATTAGTAATGGGTATGGGAGGAAAGGGAATGATTTCCATTCCTGACTTCCCCTGCATTTACTTGCAATCAGGAATTGAAAAAATAAGTGGGCCCCACCTCAAAATCCATAATCACATCCCCTCAAAACTAGGTATAAGATCAACTATGAGGGGTAGTCGATACGAATTCCCATTCATGTTTTCCCTTATTAACTTCCAAAAATACCCTTACCACTTTATCATAATTCCAAAACACCCCAAACCCTGGAAAAAAAAAAACTCACGCCAAGAAGTTCCAAGAAACTCCAACTTCTTTTTCACGTTAGCGTTCCAGACAGTCTCCCAGAAGCAGCAGCAATGCCTTGTGCTATGTAAGTCATTCTATCTATCTTCTTGTTCTTCCATCTTCTGTCTTCACATTCATCACAAAACAAAGTACGGTCATGGATAAAGACTTTTGTGGAGATTATATATCTCTTTTTTTAGTAGTATGAAGATTATGTATTTAATTGTATGAAAGATATATATTTATTGGAGTTTATTTTTTCGTTTGAAATTGGCTATGGACAAAGGTGTTATTAACATTATCATTGAACTAGGCTCTTGTTGTTCATCTTGTTCAGCATATTGATTCCTCATGTTTACACTGCCTTGCTAGTTGCAGGATTAGTTTGATCTCCTTAGCCAATTTGAGAATTATATATGTGTTTTGGTGAAAATGTGCAAGGTATTTTAGTAATTAAATTAATTTGGACTCTGATTCATGAAAATTAGTAAACAATAACAATGGGAATCAACCCCATTCCTTTGCTAATTCATATGTTAAGCTTAACAGTATTAATACCCAAAAAAAAAAGTAATTAAATTTCATAAATGTAACAACTTTATTTCCAAAATAAATATGGCAATTAGAAACAAGTGTGACCCTTAGGTTAAATTGGAAAATTCATTCCAACAAAAAAAAATGTAATGAAATTTATTTTTTGTATTTTGAAAGTACACACACATGCACAAAATAGAATAGTGTCAAATTTAATTTCTCAAACCGAAACCAATTTAATGTTATTAATTGACAAAAAACAATACCACACCCATTGAAGACAAAATTTGTCAAACCGAAATCAAAACCGAATCCATAGTAAATATTTCAAAAGTACCCAATAGGTGACAATAAAATGTTCCAATGACATTGAAATGGCCAAAGGCACGGATTCCATATCACCTACAACCAGGAAGTGGTTAGTAATTTGAAATAGCCTTTGGTATTTTTTCTATGACATATATAAATGTATATGTATATATTGCTAAATTGCACTTTTATACGTCTGTGAAAGAGATATATCTTAGAAACACTCGCGCAATCCTCTCACCTCTTCTTCAGTGTATTAGATTGTTCAACAAGTTGTGCATGATTCTTCTTACTGATTTGGACATGAGCCAATCCACTACTACAGCAATTGAGGTTCAACCAAGACTTTACAAAATTCTAAAAAGAACCAACCGATGAACCAAAAAACTCAGCAAATCCATTGATTAGATATTCGATAAACAGCGAAAATTCTATTATAGAGTATAAGTGCGATCAATATATTTCCCAGAATCAGAGAAGGAACCACAAGGTACGATTTACACTTAAAAATGGATTATTGCAAGCCATTCAAGTAATAACCTACTATAAGAGGAAAAATAGAAAAATGGAGAATTATAATGGTTAGAAAAGTGAGATGAGATCTACCCCAAGGCTGATCATAAGCCCTTCTATATATCTATTCAAAATCTCAGATGATTGCATCATAATCTGATTCAGAGCTAATTTACATCCAAATGACAAAAACTCAAAATCAGAGGAAAAAAGTTACTCAAATTAGAAATTACTGATACAAGTTCATGGCTTTTCCTAAATAGTGATATGCTCATTTAATTCAGATACTAGAGAAGAACAGATCCATGGCTTTTCCTAAAGAGACTCAAATTACTGATACAAGTCCATGGCTTTTACTTTTCGTGCTTTACTCTTTTGATGAAGGAGAAGGACCCTTTTCCTACATTTTCCCAGAAACCAAACAAACAGAGAGCAACAAAAAGGGTATTCTTCAAAACAAAAAGGTAGAGAAACTCAAGAAGCCAAACCTCAATTCGGGTGGAAGTACAAATCAACCCAAATCTGCAATTTCAGAGGAAAATTAAGGAGCCGAGTTCCTTAGTATACATGAAAAGTGTAAAAATCAAAAAGAAAATCCATACCAGAATGGCATCGTTTTTTTGATTTCCTGATGCCTATGCAGTGTAGTATATTAGCAAATTTGTAGTATTGGTACCTGACTACTTGGAAAAACAGATTGAAAATAGTCAAATTAAGCACCAAGTAATGATTTAATTAGAGAGAGATTTCACATGGATTGGTCTAAGAGAAGCTGATGAATGTTTGGTCTTGATCTTTATTATTTAGCCTTTTTTTTATTGTCTTGTTGCTCCATTCAAAAGTGAATCCAGTGACCATAACAAGAAGGAATGAATAGTAATGTCCTCACTTCTGGACCTAATAATTTATCTTTTGATTTATTAGCAATTGGTTTCAGACAGACTGCAAGCTTCTTGCGCTAAAATAACTGCCACTGCATCTATGGAAGAAGAGAGCATGAAACCACACGAATATGTGGAACACAATTGAGAATGCTCACCACATGTGGCCATGTCAAAACATTCTCACCCACGATTGTCTCAAAACATGGCTCTTCAAATGCACATTGTTTTGCTTGGCAACACGGAAGACACTGCAACAAATCCAATAAAATAAAAATGTTAGAGATCAACGATTCCCTACATGTACTCACTGACTAGTAAGTAAAAGTTCCATGGACACAAGTGGAATGGTAACTAAATGAATGCTGCTACTAAGCTCACATGAGGATTATATTCTTTTTTTTTTTTATTTTTCAAGTCAGCAACCTAAGGCTTAAGTGAGCTTCTTGGTAGTCATTTATTGTATCATCTGGAAAAGGGAAAGCACTATTTGCACTCCACACAAACACTCCTGCACTAGAGTGTAGGGGTGTGCTCCCCTACCGAAATTTTTTACTTTGACAATGTTCAGACTTCCACCCTTTCAGTCCATTTCAAGAATTGCTAGTTGGGGGATATGAAATTTAAACTTTTAAGTACTTCCTTTCGAGTGGCTGTGACAATCAACCGTGTCATGTGCCAGCCACAATTCCATAGATGCTGGTAAAATCTGACTAAATTTGTAGATATTTGAGCAACCTCATTCACTAAATATAGGCAAAGACAAATATTTAATTAAAAAATCATACTTAATGCATCAATCATCACAATCAAGGACAAAGAAGGAAAGGACTTTACGTGAATTCTGTTTTATACATGGAAAAGAGTTGAATAGAATCTTCATAGACCGAATAAACAACCAAATCCAGGCATACAAATGGTGTTATAAGTTCAAATCATCTAAAAGTGATACGAAGCCAATTATATGCCCATAATAATTGAGAATATGATGCGTACTCACTATCAATTACCACAAACAGTACGTCAGAAATCAATGCTTTCACTGTATCTATCAGACTGAGTGATAGGTGCCATGTACAACTGCAAGCATACAAAATAAAATCAGCATGATAGAAACAAGAAAGATATTGTTGCACTGGAAGGAAGTATAAGACCTCCGGGATTAGCCAGCGATCTCTTGCTGTAACGACACTTCCCAACATACTCTAATAAAAAAGTAAGCATGCCAACAAAAGAAAAGGAAATATATCATCAGGTTGCAAACCACAAAATATGCCCATAAGTATGTGTATCGAAAATATCATATTTCCCCTGTGTAACCACCATATCCAAAATAATCCCTTATAGAGCTGGAAATTGCCATTCTTTTCTGATGCTCCAGTTTGGGGCAGTAATTGATACGATGACCAAGCCCGCCACAATAAACGCAGCCCTTAACCCCGCTCGCATTTGTAATTGCATCCGCATCTAATTCCATTGGATCATTAAGCTCAGCCAACACGGGTGGAATCCTTTGTTTTGCCTCTTGCAGGAAGTGCTTCAAATCAAGAAGTGTCGTCTCACTTTGATTTTTGTTTATAAACATTGTTGCTATTCCAGTCTTGCCACATCTTCCCGTTCGTCCAATCCTGTGGATATAGTCTTCAATCTGTGCTGGCATGTCATAATTGATGACATGTTGAATATCCAGAAAATCCAAACCCTTTGAAACAACACCAGTGGCAACCAAGACATCTTTCTTCCCTTTCTTGAAGGAACAAATGGCATCATCTCTCTCTTTCTGATCCATCCCCGCATGAATGCCCACTGCATCAACTCCTTTTATCAAAAGATATATATGAATGTCATCCACGTCAGCTTTGTTTTCACAGAATATTATAATAGGTGGTGCGGTCTTTTGTAAACATTCAAGAAGGTAAACAAACTTGGCCTCTTGCTTCACATACTCAACCTCCTGAATTACACCCAAATTTGCAGCTCCAGGTCTTCCCACATTCACGGTGGCAGGTTTTATCAAAGCATTTTTCGCAAAGTTGAGAACTTTTGTGGGCATGGTGGCTGAAAATAAGAGAGTTTGTCTTTGAGATTTAAAGTGGTAAAAAACGTGTCTTATGTCATCTCAAAGCCCATATCTACCAATCTATCAGCCTCATCCAAAGTTAAATATCTGCAATTATTGAGATTCATTTTTTTCTTTGCCAACATGTCCTTCAATCTCCGTAGCAACAACTATATGAACACTTTCCTTGATAATGTCCAATTGCAAACGCATATCCACCCCACCGATACAGAGCAAAGGCCTTATCTTTGGATATCCAGCTTGTCTCATAGGAACCAGATACTCTTCCACCACTTCATAAATCTGCTTTGCGAGCTCCCTTGATGGGCAAATGATCAATCCAAAAGGCCCTTGACCATGAACAATTGGCATCCTAATTTCCTCTTGCAATGCAACCATAATCAATGGCAGCACAAACACCAATGTCTTTCCTGAGCCAGTAGACGCAACACCAATCATATCCCTCCCGGATAAAATCACCGGAAGACCTTGCACCTGAATGGGGGTCGACTGGACAATACCCTTGGCCTTCAGAGTCTTCAAAATCGGTTCAGGAAATCTCATGTCCTTGAAATTCTTAATAGGTGGTGGAACATCTTCACCACTAACTTCGGTATGCCACTGCTTTCGAATCAAATCACATTGCTTCATTGGCATCCTTCTTATATGCAATGGGGGCTTCCAACCTGTTGGTATAGGGTCGGTATAAGTGATTCCCTTTGCCAATTCACCAACTGACATTAGTGTTTTGCGATCCGATAGGTTGTCAATAATCTCTTTCTCTTGTTGTACCATATGCTGGATTGGAGTAATCTTGGGAGCCTCATGCTTCATCTCTAATGATTTAACAAGGAGACTAGGTCTGCTTGGTTTGTCTTTAGCAACAAAATTTGATTTTTCCGACTGTGCTTTAACAAGGAGACTAGGGTTTGCCTGAGCAGCCAGCTTTAACTTGTCTGACTTCTCTTCAAGCTCGAAAGACTTTATCTTGCGTTGAAGAATCTTATGAGCGTCTATTGCTCGCCGCTTCGCCACTGGAACATACTCAACATAATCATCTTGTTTTTCCATGGTTCTTTTTATTTGTTTTGATACAACTTCCCTGAGGCACAATCTAAAACTAGGCCTTTATATAGGAATCCAATTATAATCCAATTCCTAATAGGAATTGAAAATTTTGATTATGATCCAAATCTTATTAGGAATTAAAAATTAACAAGCAGAAATATAAAGATAAATCCTAATCAACTAGGAAAAAGGAAACAAAGGATGCCAAAGGATGGTTTTGGGTTTTGTTCAATGATGAAAATGAATTAGGGAGACATAGTTCAATTCGGATCCTTAAAAAATTGAGTCTTAGGAACCAAATCAAAGGTTGGCCTTTTATTCCTGGGAAATTGACATAGATAGTCACTAAAGATAAACCTTAATAAAAAATAATCACTTTATAAAACTTAACCACATATACTCACTTTCTAACCTGAAAGTACCAAGTTACCCTTCATATAAATACTTAATATTTACCTTTTATCTCCTCTCAAAAATTCATTTTCTGATCTAAACCCAACTCTCTAGCTCTTCTCTCCTCTGTCGCACGTAGAGCATCTGAGACCAGCACCTTAATTCAAGAGGAGACCACGCCCACCTCTCAAAAGCCTACACAAAGGAGAAACAAAAGGAATAGAAAAGGGCGCATCAACAACGGCAACCCGCAGACCCATTGCCACCAGGTGCTCTCTTCTGATCCTTTGTCACTTTGTTTTTGTAATTTTGAGTTCTAAGATATTTTTCCCCTTCTTCAATACTCAGGAATCATTTTGCAAAATAACACAAAAAATAAAAATCAAATCTTGATTCTCTAGATAGAAATAGGTTAGTTATGTCAGTTTTTGCTTCAATTTTGAATTTTAGGGGTTTGGCTTCTAATCCTGTTTGTTTGAAAGGAAAGGAGATAAGTTTCTGGAAAAAATTTCACGAACAAATAATTTGCAATATGAGAGTAAAAGGACAGTTTTTTATGTAGTTCATTTTGTTTTGAATTTTGAAATAGGTTTCATATCTCATGTTATACACCATACAAGTTCACTAGTTCTCTATCAGTTTCAATGCTTTTGGCTTTTTGAACACTCCTGAGAGTGCACTAGTAAGGGTGATGAAGAATTTTATAGGTTGCTTCAAGACTAGTGCGTGGCTTTGTTTTGTAATTGCCAATATATATATATATATGCCAATAAATTTGATGGTATGCAACCCTTGTTTGTAATTTTGAGTTTTAAGCTATTTGTCCCATTCTTCAATACCCATAAAGCATTGTGCCCAAAATAACACGAAACATAAAAATCATATCTTAATTTTGTCTAGCCTAGAAATAGGTTAGTTAGGTCAGTTTTCCCCTCAATTTAGATGCTTAAGTGTGAAATTTTAAGTCTTTGAATTGGATTTGATTGACATTCTGGGTTGGGTTAGTTTTGCTAAGAACTTTAGTTTTCTGTTTTGATTTCCAATTTGGAAATGTAAAGAAATGAGTATACCTTATGATGAGGATGCAAATAGATTGATTTATTGATGTTATTTGCAGAAATGGATACTGTTGGAATATTGCAGAAATGATAACATTGAAAGTTATGAAGGTGGCGAGGCTAAAGGCATAATAGTATCACGAAACATAACCTTTTCTAAGCTTGTTGATCGCATTTATAAGATCACGAATGCAGATCGCAATAAATACATTGTCACACTGAAGTTTTTTGTTCCTCTATCATCATCTGCCTATAAGCACCTAAAGGTTGAAGACAATGATGACGTTCAATATTTTCTGAAGTACAACACGGATGTTATGAGCTCTAAAGTAACCCCTTTATTAGCAACCTTCAAAATTATAGAAGGACATGGTATTCAAGGCTGCAATGGCATTGTAAGCATTGGGAGTAGCAATGCTCCCCCCGCAGTTGTTGTGAGAGATAGGAATGAGGTAATTGGGGATAGCGGAACTGAAAATGGTGTAACTGGTTTTAATTGGAAAGATTGGGTTGAAGATGTTAATTTTGAATGTGCTGAAAACATAGTCGCAGATTTTTGTGTACCTAGCAATGAAGAGGAAGCGTACTCTACGCCAAACGTGCATCCACATCGAGAAAGCAATTTCCAAGCCTCCACGGTGCAGGTTACACAAGTGCAATCTAAAACTCCGCAACGATCAAGTTGGACTGAAATGCATACAAGTCGGGTTCATTTGGTGCATGGTAAGAGTGTGGAAGATATTGATTATGGTGGAGGTCTTTCTTGCATAAATTGGGAAGCAAATTTTAAGGTTGGACGAGTTTTTCCAAATAAGCTTGCCCTTATAAAAACCTTATGTTTAGCAGCAGTCAGAGGCCACTTTCGATTTAGAACGGTCCAATCTGGGAAACGTAGATTGTGTGTTCGTTGTTGGCAACTTCCTTGCCCTTGGCAACTTCGGGCATATAAAGTTGGATTACATGAGTTTAGGGTTGTTAAATACGATCCATTTCATGAATGTGATCTAAGGTATCTTAGTAGTCACCATCGTCAAGCTAGTCCTGGATTGTTGTACAAACTCTATGAAACGCAGATTTAAGGATTCCCGCACCATTTATACTGCAGGTGATATCATCAAAGATGTGCGACAAAATTTTGGTGTGACCATAAGCTACTCTAAAGCTTGGAGAAGCCGAGAGTTAGCTTTAAAGATAATTAGAGGGTCTGCAGAAGAGTTGTTGAGACCCAAAAAAATCACGGTTCGGCCCAAATAAATTCTCGGCCCAATGCAATACCTTACCGAGAAGAAACTCGATTGGGCACGCGAAAGTTCGTCATATGCGCTTGCACACATGCCACGCCAAGCAAATAAGCAACACGCCACGCTACAAGCTTAAGTGGGCCCAAGCCACTCAAGATGCCTGGGGCTTGCTTGAGTGGGTTGTGGTATGGATGGTAATAAGTTGACATGAGGCCCATTGATGGGCCAAGAAATGGAAGTCCCGGGGTTGCTTGGGAGCCTCGGAACTCAGGCCCATTTCTTAGGCCCAAACATGTGGGTGAGCACAAAGAGAAAATATCCCAACCAAAATATCCTAACCAAACTAGCCCAACCAAAATAGCCTATTGACTCAACCATAAAAAGCCCAATGCTTGAAAGAGATAGCCCACTTACTCAATAAACCAACTTGGCCCATACAATTACAATAGAAGAGCTGCAAAGCTCCAGGCGCTGAAGCAGAAAGCCACGAAGGAAATTGGGAGGACCATGTACGCAGAGCTCCTGAGAAGCTTCAGCGCAGGAAGGAACAAGTTCCAAGCTACAACATCTAAAGGACCAAGGGATATTGGTGCGCAGGGAAGGATGCCACTTTTCGAACCAGCATACATAGCCATTTCTTTTCTTAATCAGATCTGGCCATGGAAAGATGAGAAAAGAAGAAAAAGGAGGGGGATGAAAATAGGAATTCTTCACAGAGGCAGCCGCGGGAAAGGGGGCCTTGAGCTCCCAAAATCCCTGATTTTATGCAGAGGAGCAGAGTAGATTTCACCACAAGAAGATGATTGAAAGGATGAGGAGAGAAAGGAAGGGAAAAGCTTGGAAAAATAGGAAGGAAGTCATTAGGGTTTCTCGGAAACGGGATGGCTTCCAGCGCTTATAAATAGGGCCTCTTCTACCCAACAAAGAACACACAACCAGAGAGCAAGCTTCCTCTCTTGCATGCAAAACCCAGCAATTTTCGTCTTTAGTTCATCTCCTCCCTCAGCTTTCCCCTTTGTCATGCTATTATGACATTTGACGGTCACTCTCGAGCTCCGGAAATAGCGCCCAAGCCATCTTTTCCTTTGCTTCCCTCCTTTCTCAGCCAAACCTCTTTGCAAACTCTCCATCCCCTACCTTAATACCCCTTTTTCTCCCAAGAACACTCAGTTTTCTCTTCGGTGCTAAACTCATGTCAATTTTGCTCCAATGCCACAAGCTTTTCATGCTAAGCCAAGAATTTATTTGTAAGCTGTTGTTATTTTTGTTGGTGAAGGTAACCAAGGTGTTTCCTAAGGCCTTACTGTCCTTTCGAAGCATTCTTGGGGCTTGATCTCTGAACTCAGGCTCAAGGGGCAATTTCATCCATTTTGCTATTTACGGCAGCCCAGGCCCGTAGTAGCTGCCGGAAGAAAAAGACCCCTACATAAATTGGCGACTCTGCTGGGGATCAGGCCGTTATGTTCACCAACGTCTCCGAAGAAGAAAGCTAGAAGCAAAAAAAATCAGAGAGAATAAAGAGATAAGAACATTCCCTCTTTCTTTTTCTTTTTTTCCTTTTGTTGGCTATCTACTTTGCAGAACAAGCATAACATGGGTGACTGACATGTCCTTTTTTTTTTTCTTGTGTCTTAGATCTCCATTCTCAAGCAAAACAGATCTTGTACAAGGGCTGGGGGCTTAGGCAAATCCATCATTCATGCCATTGAAGCGAACTACACATGCAAACTCCAAAATACTTGGGGGCTTCTTGCCAAGCAAATCTGCAAAAAAAAAGAGTCAAAATTCAGTTCCAAATAACTTGGGGGCTTCCTGCCAATTGAAAAAAAAAAGAGTCAAGCATAAGCACTTTAAAGTTTCTCATATTAAATCAAGCTATGCCTCGGTTCCGAGAGCTGTGATTCAACATTATTCACATCTTCAACCAAGTCCAAGCTATATACATTCATTCATCATTGTTTCCACCACTTGCTTTATTTTCAAACCTTCTTAGCCTCTACCCGATTTCAATCCATCCTTACAACAATTAAACAACCTCATTGCACCTCTAAAAGAACACTTGAGGTGACCTCAACGACTAGCTTGTTCTTCTCATGCTTTGGAACCTCTAAATCAAGTCTTAAAAAAAAAGATACAGATGCTGGAGAGGTATTCGAAAAAAAAAAAAAAACAGAGGTGCCAAAAGCATATTTTCTTACATTCTTCCAGCTCCTACTCTACAAGCAAAGAATTTCTGGCACTTGCTTTATTTCAAATCTTCTTAGCCCCTGCCCTATTTCAAACATCATGCTAGTGTATATGCTCCTTAACCCCCAAAGCTCAATTTATCCTTGCAACAATTCAACAAACTCATTACATCTGTGAAAGTAACCAAAAACTCACCGTTATTCTATCAAGTTCCCAGCAAATCAGTAAGAAGATGGCATTCCTCATGCTTTGGAACCTCTCAATCAAGCCTGAAAAAGAAACAAGAGAGTACATTCGCCAGAGTCAGGTGCCGGAAGGGAACTCATACACAGAAATGGGGTGCCGGAAGCATAATCACTATTGAAGCATAATTTCTTTTCCAAAGACAAGTTGCAAGCAACCAAAGCTCACTTTCATGCTATCAAAATCCTAGAAAATTAGACTTCTCATGCTTTCTCATGCTCTGAAGCTTCTAAACAAGAGAATATGTTAGCCAAAATCAGACGCCGGAAAGGTACTCGTACACAAAGGGAGGCGCTGGAAGCATATTTTTCTCAAAGAGCAAGCAAACTCATCTATCAAGCATTTGAAAAAAATTCACAGGGTGTGATACCAATCCACATGCCAAGAAATTTCATTTCATTTAAGCATTCCAAGCAATTCGGGCATTTCAAGCAAATTGAAGAACTCATGCTCTTACGACAATACCTTTCAACATCATGCTCTCACGACAATATTGCTCAAGGACATGCTCTAGCAATACTCAGATTAGCACTCAATGCCAACAAAAAAGACATGCCAAATTCTCCACAAAAAGCAGCATGCCAAGCAAAACTTATGCACAAGCTTTCCCACCATTCTAGCTAGAACATCCCACTTTTAGAAAATCACTATAAATCAAGCTTACAACCAACAAATCCCAGACGTTCCAGATTAGAACTAGACATATCAAGCTTCATTTTCCCAAAATTTCGTGGCATTTCGAGTTAGGGAAGAATGTCAAACAGACTCCTAAAACAGCCCATGCAACAAGAACTGCACAGCTCCAGCAGCTTAACTCTTACTTTGGAATTCCACCAAAAATTCATTTTTTTTCTTCAAGTGACGCAATACTAATTCCAACATAACCATTGAGAAGTCCATTTTTATGTCTCAAAAGCTCCAACTCAGATTCGAAAAGAAACATTTCAAAAGTTCAAAAAACAGCCAGCAAACTACTTTGAGATATTTTGACAAACACTTGGCATGCATACCCAAGTGAGCTTGTATGACTCTTGTTTATCACCAAGCTAGAATCCTAAATCAAAAGCTCAACCTCAGAATTCAATTTATAGTTCACAAATGCTGGGAAATACAGAGGAACTTAAGCATTCAAGCATAGAAAACAAGCATGCAACAAAGGCATCAACATTAACTCATGAACATGCTTAAGAAAAATGGAGGCAGAGAGCACTAGAATGGGTGGATGATCCTCAATTTTGGATATGTTATAAACAACATAATTTCGAGCAAATTTTGTGAAGGAAGCGTAATCATCCAAGCATCATAAGTTAAAGACATATGCAGAAGCAGAATATGCAGAAACTCACCAGCCATGGATGAATGCAGAAGTTGCAGACCAGCTTTGAGGCATCAAAAAAATTCTACAAATTCTACAAATTTTACAGACTATAGTACTCGAGCAGATGAACAACTTTCATCAAGTAAGTTTTCTGATCCGAGCCTCCGAAACATGACTTATGTACTGATGCACAATACCCACGGGTTTGGGTCTTGAAGAAGAAAAAGAAAGAAGAGAATGAGAAAATAAAGCATGTCATGCCAAATGAAAGGAAAAGAGAGTAGCCGCTTGCAAATAATAAAAAATTCAAAAGGAAGGGGCAACAAAATTTTGCCCAAGTGAAGGCCAAGCCAGTCAAGGAGATAACGCGCCCAGCTCTCTTATGCTCTCTCAAGCCCGTATCTCTTCTTCAACCCACCATGCATCAATACAAGCATTTGTGAATCAATTCACACAAACCATGCAACTCAAGCATCTCACTTGGTACAAACATTTCAAGCAAACCAAACCAGATATCACAATATCAAGCTTTTCAAGCAATCCAGTCATCATAAAAATGACAATGTTAGAACTTGGCAGTTCTAGCTGCTGGAAGCACAGAGAAGAAGCCATGCTATCACCATATCATGCCAAATTGTCACCATCGCAACAAAGGGATATCCTAAGTTCACCACGCCATGCAATGACCCAAACAAATACTCAGAAGGCCACGCTGCAATAGTTTTTGCAACTCATGCCAATCAAATCTTTTTCTGATGATTATGGTGCACTTGGCGGCTGAGGAATGAATTCAGTGAAATCACCACCAACAATTCCAAAACCCCAATAACCAAGATTCAAACCAAGCAAAGCATGGAAGATAATGATGCGTTGTATGAGGTGCTTCTGGAAAATAGCACAAGCTCAATATTCATGCTGCCAGAAGAGTGAACCCTCATATATCTTGATTCAACTCAACCATTAGATTATCCACGTCCTCATTGCAAATCCAAGCTAATCATGCCAACCCAAGTCACGTTCTTCCAGCACCTACTCCATAAGCAGAGAATTTCCAGCACCTATTCCATGCCAAACAAAACATTTTCCAGCACCTGCCCTATTTTTCAAACATCCTTCCAACACATGCCAATGCCAAGCATCCAAGCATAAAAGCCCAAGCCAAGCGTACATGCCAATGCTAAGCATCCAAGCATACAAGCCCAAGCCAAGCGTACATGCCAATACCAAGCATCCAAGCATACAAGCCGAGCCAAGCGTACATGCCAATGCCAAGCATCCAAGCATACAAGCCCGAGCCAAGCATACATGCCAATGCCAAGCATCCAAGCACACAATCATGCAAAATCAAGCCTCTCTAGTCACTCAAGCAAATAAGTCATGCAAGCTAAGCTAATCCACCAAGCATTTTCTTCTCTGTCATGCCACAAAATGGGCAAACTCTTGGTAACTCTAGTAAGTGACCTCCAAAATTACAGTGTCTAGGAAATTTCTTTAAGGCAACACCCTCGGTGTTTAAGAAGGATTGGGTTTTAGGCGGGACCATTGCGACCCCTCCAACCTTCCCGGAAAAAACCTGGCTGTAATTTTAGAGACCCTTAACTGGTCATCCTTGAGTTGCTCCTAAACCCATGCCATGCCATGCCACTACCAATTATTCTGGGCTGAAATTGATTATTTGGCCCATCTCGTTGCCACTTCATGGCCCCAATAATCAAGGGGGCTAATGTTGAGGCCCAAAAAAGTCACGGTTCGGCCCAAATAAATTCTCGGCCCAATGCAATACCTTACCGAGAAGAAACTCGAATTTGGGCATGCGAAAGTTCGTCATATGCGCTTGCACACATGCCACGCCAAGCAAATAAGCAACACTCCACGCTACAAGCTTAAGTGGGCCCAAGCCACGCAAGATGCCTGGGGCTTGCTTGAGTGGGTTGTGGTATGGATGGTAATAAGTTGACATGAGGCCCATTGATGGGCCAAGAAATGGAAGTCCGGGGTTGCTTGGGAGCCTCGGAACTAGAACCCATTTCTTAGGCCCAAACATGTGGGTGAGCACAAAGAGAAAATATCCCAACCAAAATATCCTAACCAAACTAGCCCAACCAAAATAGCCTATTGACTCAACCATAAAAAGCCCAATGCTTGAAAGAGATAGCCCACTTACTCAATAAACCAACTTGGCCCATACAATTACAATAGAAGAGCTGCAAAGCTCAAGCACTTGGCTGAAGCAGAAAGCCACGAAGGAAATTGGGAGGACCACGTGGCGAGAGCTCCTGAGAAGCTTCAGCGCATGAAGGAACAAGTTCCAAGCTACAACATCTAAAGGACCAAGGGATATTGGTGCGCAGGGAAGGATGCCACTTTTCGAACCAGCATACATAGCCATTTCTTTTATTCATCAGATCTGGCCATGGAAAGAGGAGAAAAGAAGAAAAAGGAGGGGGATGAAAATAGGAATTCTTCAGAGAGGCAGCCGCGGGAAAGGGGGCCTTGAGCTCCCAAAATCCCTGATTTTATGCAGAGGAGCAGAGTAGATTTCACCACAAGAAGATGATTGAAAGGATGAGGAGAGAAAGGAAGGGAAAAGCTTGGAAAAATAGGAAGGAAGTCATTAGGGTTTCTCGGAAACGGGATGGCTTCCAACGCCTATAAATAGGGCCTCTTCTACCCAACAAAGAACACACAACCAGAGAGCAAGCTTCCTCTCTTGCATGCAAAACCCAGCAATTTTCGTGCTTAGTTCATCTCCTCCCTCAGCTTTCCCCTTTGTCATGCTATTCTGACATTTGACAGAGTCACTTCGAGCTGCCGGAAATAGCGCCCAAGCCATCTTTTCCTTTGCTTCCCTCCTTTCTCAGCCAAACCTCTTTGCAAACTCTCCATCTCCTACCTTAATACCCATTTTTCTCCCAAGAACACTCAGTTTTCTCTTCGGTGCTAAACTCATGTCAATTTTGCTCCCATGCCACAAGCTTCTCATGCTAAGCCAAGAATTTATCTGTAAGCTGTTGTTATTTTTGTTGGTGAAGGTAACCAAGGTGTTTCCTAAGGCCTTACTGTCCTTTCGAAGCATTCTTGGGGCTTGATCTCTGAACTCAGGCTCAAGGGGCAATTTCATCCATTTTGCTATTTACGGCAGCCCAGGCCCGTAGTAGCTGCCGGAAGAAAAAGACCCCTACAAGAGTCATATGCTATTCTCCCTTCCTATTGTTATGAATTGGAGCGTACAAATCCTGGAACTTTGACATACATTGAGACTGATGTAGCCAACCACTTTTTATATTTTTTTATGTCAATTGGTGCATGCATAAGAGGATTTAAGTCCTCAATGCGTCCTGTGATTGTTGTTGATGCTACCCATTTGAAGTGCAAGTACAAAGGTGTTTTGTTTGTTGCCACCGCATTTGACGGAAATCGTAATATATATCCTCTTGCCTTTGGGATTGGAGATTTGGAGACGGATGCAACTTGGGAGTGGTTTTTCACAAAACTACATTGTGCAATTGGTGATTGCTCGAATCTCGTTGTCATATCTGATCGAAATCTTAGCATAGAAAATGGGTTGAAAAGAATTTTTCCTGAGGCAGCACATGGTATTTGCTTTTATCACTTGAAAGGCAATATGAAAGCCTCATTTAAGTTGAAGAAGCGGGATCCGATATTGGGGTTTTTTGTGCAGGCAGCCAAGTCTTACCGTCTAGCATAGTTCAATCGGTATTTCTCCATGATAAACAATGAGCGAGTGCAAACTTATCTAGTACGTGCAGGGCTCCATAAGTGGTCTCGAGCCCATTGTGAGGAACGACGATATAATGTCATGACAACTAATATTGCAGAGTCCATTAATTCAGTTCTTCGTTTTTCAAGGATGCTTCCGGTGGTACATTTGATCGAAGAAATTAGGAATATGCTTCAGAATTGGTTTTATCAACGTCGAGATTTATCAATGAAATGTAAATCTATGTTGTGCCCTGATTTAGGGGAAAAGAAGTTGAGGAAGAGATTAGACGCTGCTTCAAGGATGAATGTGGTTAAAATCAATGATGTGGAGTATAATGTGCTTGATGGTGATATGAACGGTCTCGTGCACTTGCAAAACCATAGTTGTACGTGTAGAAAGTTTGACTTAGAGCAACTCCCGTGCAAGCATGCTATTGCGGTATGTCGACACTTGAAATTGAACCCATACTCATTTGCCTCTTCGTATTACACTCGAGCTACATGGGCAGCTGCATATGCTGAATCCATTTATCCTGTACCCCCTCAAGGGACATGGGTTATTCCCGAAAATGTCCAAAATGTAAATCTCCTCCCTCCTATTTCAAAGGTTATGCCGGGTCGTCGTAAGACACAAAGAATATCTTCTAAAGGAGAGGACTCACGAGAAAGAAAATGCTCAAGGTGCGGTGTGAAGGGCCACTATCGAAGTACATGCAAAGAAGCTATCCCCGTCACTAACAAGAAGAAGATCATTTAGATGTTACAATTGTTTAGTTTGTATGTCTCATTCCATTAAGTAGGGATCTTTGATACCTAACTTTATGTACAATTTGTGATCCTAACATGTCGCTGTTTTTGTTTTTGGAAATAGGTATCCTTATAGGTACCCAATTGTATAGATCATGATGCAGCTATTTGTAACATTTATTGAATGTGCATGTATGATGTTATGTGCATGATTGGTGTAGAAACGTAAAGTAGGTGGCTAGAAACTTAAATTGAATTGTGGTGCTATACAAGGGCAGTGGAATAAAGAGGCAATACTAAGAATTCATAGTCTTAACTACAATTTGTTTGTCAAGACAGACATGAAGAAAAAAAGAAGAAGTGCTAAGACTGCAATAGAGCAGCGATAGGAACACAATAAAAGGGCAATAAGAAGGCAATCGTAAACCTGGAAGTCCAACTTCAGCTTTATAATTGTCAAGACAGAGGTGAAAAAAGAGTTAAGACAACAATAGAGGTACAATAGGAAAGCAATATAAGGGCAATAAGAAGGCAATACTTAAACTTGATAGTCTTTCAACTCTATAATTGCAAAGACAAATGTGAAAAAGAAGGTGCTAAGACAGTAATAGAGGAGTGATATAACCATTATTTCGTACATTTTTATTATCTTTCTCTTAGATTCTTGCTATGTTCTTGAGTGAGTTTAGTCCATTTTTACTTAGTTTTGTGTTTTACTAGGTTTGAAGAGTAAAGATGGTAAAGCAAGCAAAAGGAGCAATTTTGGGATTGAAATATGATGTGCTATCCTGGGAGCAGAATGTGCTGTGCAGAACAGTCAACTTGACAGAATATACTGTACTTCCTCAGAGCGAACCAGATGTTGAACCTTATATCTTTGGAAAGATACGGATGTTAGCTTTCTGTAGAATTTTACGGTTCGTGATTCGGACGTGTGTGGAGAGAGTTGTGGCCGTTTTAGTACAGACAGTTCGGGCAGAATGTGTTCTGCGGGTTTTGCAAAATAATCTTTTTGAAGTTCAATCCTTGGAGTTTAATTTGTGTCAATCACATTTGGGAAGTGTCTACAAGGATGTGGAGTTATTTTCTAAGGTCTGATCTTATATCTAGTAGGATTTGGGATGCCAACTCATCAAAGACAATTGAAGCCAACTAGGAAAGCATAGTTACCAAGTCAAAAGAGGATTTGTTCCTTATTTAAAGAAGACCAGAAATTAGGGTTTTCTTAGGCTGGAGTTTGAAGGAGAGTCAAAGCCACTGCCATCGTCAAGTTCTCGAGCATCATCACAATCCATAAGTTTTATTTTATGTTTTCTAGTTCTTCAATTATGTTTTCTTTGAACATGAGTAACTAAATTATTCTCTAGGGCGAGGATGACGCCCGAGCATGGATAGTTATGATTTCTAATGTTATTTAATGGATTCTAAATTTCTTTTAGATGAATGTTTAATCACTATTTTAATTGTTGCTATTTGTTTAAGTTCTTTGACTGATCACCTTAGGGCTTTGCATCTAGTAAATTGGAAGATGAATTTGAGGCAGAACTCGCAATATAATTCAATTAGCTTCTTGTGATTAAGTGTGGTGAATTACATTATTGCTTGACGAAGAATAATGGTTTGCTTTCTCTCGTTTTCTAGAATGTAATGAATCCAACTTGTTAAATTTATGCCTTAACCAGGATAGATTGCCGGATTTGGTATATGATCTTTGTCTGAACTAGAAAAGAATCTTACACTACTATGGTCTGAGTGCCTGAAAAGGACTTAGATACGGGAATTATCATCTAAAGAATCGAAAAAATCTGTTGAATGCATTGAAATCTAACTTGGATTGCTTGTGGTTGATTCCAAAACCCTAGACCTTCATTATTGTTTTTTTTAACCTTAAAATTCAACATTTTTATTCTCAATTGTTTTTATTAATTTCTTTGTTTCATAAACTTTCACAACAACAATCTCTACAAATTCACTTGCATATCAATTAGACTTAATTTAGGTATTCGAATATTAGATTAATTTGGAATCCTCGTGGGAATGATACTTGGACTTGTCAAACGCTATACTACATCAATCTTGTGCACTTGCAAGGACAGACCAAGGAGCAATAAATAAGAAATAGAAGGACAATAAGAAGGCAATACGTAAACATGATAGTCCAACTTTAACTCTATAATTGCAAAGACAGAGGTGAAAACCAAGGTGCTAAGACAACAATAGATGAGCAATAATAACACAATAAAAGGGCAATAGATGAGCAATAAAAACACAATAAAAGGGCAATAAAAAGGCAATACGTAAACCTGAGTCCAATTTCAACTCTATAATTGCAAAGAGAGGGGAAAAAAAGGTGCCAAGACAACAATAGAAGAGCAATAGGGACGCAATATAAGGGCAACAAGAAGGCAATACGTAAACCTGATAGTCCAACTTCAGCTTTATAATTGTTCAAACAGAGGTGAAAAAAGAGTTAAGACAACAATAGAGGCACAATAAGAAAGCAATATAGGGCAATAATAACGCAATACATAAACTTGAGTTTATATTGCTAGCTAGGCTACTTATTAGCTAAACATATACATATGCAGTTTCTCTATCCACTCTAGTTTCATGGTTACTAATTCATGAAACCACAACTAATAAATAAGAAATAGCTGATCACATCAAAGCATAACTAATATCCAATTCCACTCCTATTACAACAATGATTATGTGGTGGAACAAAACTGGTGGCGCATCTTCATTTCTCAAAGCCATCTTCTAACAGTGTAGAAACCAGTAGCTTCTGTCCAATCTCGAACCTCCAAGTGATGAGCTATGTTATGAAGGTGATATTTACTCGCATGTGTAGTTCCACACTCCCCGTTTCTGCAACATTCCCAATTGCTTTTTATTCACCAAAGTATGACAACAAAACTCAAGATTGAGAAAAGTGTAAGTATAAACATTAAGTTAAAGTCTGTGACTCTCTCACATTTGTAATTGGAATCATTTAGTTTCTAACATTTGGTATTGTATGACCAAAGCTTCCTACATAAATTACAGTTCTTCTCACAAGACATTCATGCCCCCTTACATACGAAATTCCTACTGCAAACACAATCAAACCATTCAAACTTCATACTATGTGCATTGTACACCCCTTGGTTTCTATATCATACGAAGTTAACTTGCCACATCCATAAAACCAACGCAAGCAAATGAAAATTGAGAATCAAAATATAGTTTTCCGTATCAGTTGTCATCGATGACTATGAAACTATGGGAATTCGTAATATCCTAAACATTAATCACTTACTAGATGACCAAATTTGATAGCTCTGCAACTTTTGCCCTACGCTCACCTAGATAACCTACAAAATGAAAATGGCAAGTGCATAAAAATTCCTAAAGATCAGTTACTATCAAGTACGATGTGTATAATCTATTAAGAGAATGACCAACTACAATATTATTGGACATTATTTCGAAACTTCATCAAGGAAAGTTGATCATTATTTAGAAATTGGACATTATAATTTGGAAACTTCACCAAAAACTCAGCAAATTTCATTATTTATAATAGGACATTATTCACAATAGTTTTTGCAAAAATCAACTCAGCAAAGTCCATCGAGAACCAGTATATCCAAACTTTATTATAATTTTATAGCATTTTAAATCAAGACACAAATACACAAATTAAGACTTACATACCCGGTAAAATGATATAACATTGGACCCATGATATTGTGGGAATCAACACAAAACTATCAAAGTTCTCCAGAAAAGGGACCAATATTCACAAATAAAGAATGCCAGCAACTGAAACCCAATTAATTACTTGCAATTGGTGATGAATCTCTGTAGTTGGGTGGGTCATGTGGTGGCTTACTAATTATGTACAAGAAAGATTATGCACAAAAAAGATTGGATAGACCCATTTGCTGTATTCTGAGACTAGAAAGAAAAGCTACATAGCTCATTCTCATCAGATTGCATCCTAATACACACAACTTGGATAAGTTGAAGCATACAAAGAAGGCTCATTTGAATTTAATTCTTTTCTGATTTCGTGTAAAAGACAGTTTCTACACACCCCACATACTGAATTTTTGAAATTATGTGAAAATACAAAGAAGCCAAATTGATGAAGGTTCTCAATGACAACAATCTTCCATAAGGCAAAAATCTAGGTCCAACTGTCATTAAAAAAAAAATTGTCAAATATCTCAAGAGAAATAAATATTTCAAAAAATGGACAAGATATTGGAGCAAAGAACCAGCCAATATGAAAATATGGCAGAGAAAGATTATCCCAAAAATTTGAAGAGATAGAAGTCCATGGAGATGCCCGAAAGCGAACCATCTACCACAGATAATCTATCTCCTCACCCTTTACATTCTCAAATATCATTCTACTCTTCCTAGAATCCTACCCTTCTTTCTTCCACCAAAAAAATATGGCTCTTGCAACTATAGCCACACACTCAGCCTGAATGGAGAAGAGAAATAAATATTACAAAAAAAGGACAAGATATTGGAGCTAAGAACCATCCAAAATGAAAATATAGCAGAGAAAGATTATCCCAAAAATTTGAAGAGATAGAAGTCCATGGAGATGCCCGAAAGCAAACCATCTACCACAGATAATCCATCTCCTCACCCTTTACATTCTCAAATATCCTTCTACTCTTCCTAGAACCCTACGCTTCTTTCTTCCACCAAAAAAATATGGCTCTTGCAACTATAGCCACACACTTAGCCTGAATGACCCAACACATAGCCTACCTGACAGCCTTAACCACAGTAAGGGGTTTTAGCAAGCAAAAAAATAAAACAATTCCCACAAATTCCAGATTTTCAATTATATTAAAATACAAAAATAAGCACAAGACTAATGTTTAAGGCTGATAGAATCTTCCAATTGAATTGAATTATCTGATATTATAGTGCTACAACATTCACAGGCTAATCTGATGCCACAAAAATAAGAAAAGGCTCTGACTTTGTAGTCATCTACAAGATATATGCTTATTTATGGGTTTATGAACAGTATCCAGGTACACTGTGGCAGAGACTGAGTTGGAGGCTTCTAAAAAGGTTACAGATTTTCAAGTCTGCTTGCATACCAAAAGAAAACCAACACAATCAAACTAAATCAAGGCAGCCAACTCAAAATTTCCAAAAACCAAACAAACACATATATATAACAAAATCATAGCACTTTTAAAATTTGGAACCCACAACAAACAATACTCACAAACATATATAACAAAATCAATCACAACAAGACCTATTTGCATCCATATTAGGTTTTGATAAGGCAAATGCAACAAATTCGAATTCAAAATTCATACACTTCATGTAAAGAATTTAAGCAGAAAACATATCTGAAAGCATATTAAGAATTACTATATCAATACTCAACAGAAACCTACATGATACGAATTGAAAATAACAAAAGACTAGCATACCTCAACCATTAGCAACACTAAACAAAACCCACCAAAAACTCCAATACCTCCTTAGTTAGAAAGACAAAATTCACTCCCTTTCGCAAAGCCCAAAACACTATTAACGAAAATCATATTTTGTCAAACACTCAAAATCCTATATCAGCACCACTCAAATTCCCATATAGAAACACCACAATTAAGCAATTAAAGCATAACACTCCATACGCATGTGTGTGTATATATATATATATATATATATATATATATGAGAGAGAGAGAGAGAGAGGGCGTAGCGAAAAATGGAGCCCATGAATGCCTCGCCAGTGGAGTCTCCGGCAAACTTGAGAAGGCAGACATCAGGGCCATTGGAGGAGGTGGGGACTAACTAGTTTGAAGAATTAGGGTTAGGATTAAGGTTTGGATTGGTATCGAGCTCAGTGTTAGTGTCTGGGTCAGGCTTTGGAGAATCCATCGACGTCGTCGCCGTGGCTACTACTCTCTCTATTTTCTATGAAGTCATGCCTGGGCAAGATTTGGGAGAATGCGAGAGAGGAGAGGAATAGGGAGAAATTGGGTTTCAGAAAATGAATTTTTGAGGCGATAAAGGGTCAATACATATTTATTTATATGAAGGGCAATTGGGTACTTTCATGTTACAAAGTGAGTATTTCTGATTGAAATTTACAAAGTGAGTATATTTGATTATGATTTATCTTTTGTGATTATCTATGTCAATTTGCCGAGAAAAATCCCACGCCAATTAACATTAGTATTTCAAAATCACATAATTAACCATTAAGACTAGAACGGTGCAAAAGATGGAACCTACAAAGCATCGTCATCATTAAAAATTTCTGACTAAGCATGTTTCAGAAAATGTAGATGTAGTTAAAATTGCTTTGAGGGAACAAAATCAGACTGGGAAGGAGTGAGATTATGCATGACAGAGAATGATAGAACAGGAAACATACAAGGTCGTTAAAAGTATAAAGAAAATAAACTGCATTTATTTAGGGAGCATAGTTGCACTACTTTTGGTTCAGAATGTTGGTGGTGATAATATTTAAAAAAAGGCAATGTTTAAGAAACGAACAGAACAAAAACAACATGTAATTGCATCCATGAGGAGAAAAGGCATGGAAGACTTACATCAGATTTATTTTGCGTGGGGCAACTGTTGCAACAAGGTCTTTGGTATTTGGCCGCTCCCTAGGTCCATTCCAAACTGACTGAGTGGAGAACAAGGGCATGACATGTTAAAATACTCAGATTAGTAGGAGGGATGTGTTTCCCACTGAGAAGCTCCAAAAGGATAGTCCCAAAGCTGAAGATAACACTTTCCGGAGTCACCCTTCCTGCAGCATACACATATTATAGTTGGTAGGGAAGTCAAAGTAATTCATAAAGCCAAGAAGGACTCTTCATAAAACATAATCTCCATGCGGTGAAAATTATCACATTATATCATGTTATGGAGAAAAATATTTCTTACACAAACTAGCAAGGGCATTTCACAAAACTTTCAAAACAAAGACCAAGGCTTACCTGCTTCCAATAGTCTTACTCATTGCCTCACTATGTGTTCAGTTTACCATCTCAAGGTATCTCACATTACTATTTTTATTTAAAAACAGCCTTATGTCCGCTAACACAATCAAAGACCTTTCATACTACAGAAACATCAAACTCAGTTATTGATGAGTACACTAATATGTTAACGCCACATAAATAAATAAATAAATATCATAATAGCAGTTTCAATTATGTATTTATTGGCATGGAATTTTAAAAAATCTTCCAATTACATGATTCTCAATCTTCTTAATTCTTTTCAGCATAAAACTTAGTAACGACGTTCTGCCAACTCTTACGACAACCTTAAGACATACCAATTTGCATCCAGCTACATCAGAGAACTCACCCCCGTCTCTGGAACTTCTTGGAATTTGGATTTGGACCTTCCGAAGTCCATAGGCCCACCAAGCCCACCAGGTCCTCCGGTACCACCTCCCGCTAGCCGGAAAAGGAGGAACAATCCTGCAAAGGAGCAGAGGAGAAGAGAAAGACGTCGATTGAAGACATGAAAAGAGAGGGAACTGAGAGATTGTTGAAGGGAGAGAGCATTTAACGAAGAAACCCACTCTTCCACCTTCAAGAACCCCCTCAACAAACCCTAACATTGACTGGAGAGAGAGAACGAGAGAGTGCTGCTTAGGTTTTCGCGACAGAGGGAGAAAGAGAGTGGTGGTGGTCGATGGAGAGAGAAAGCGCTGAGAGAGGAAGCGAGAACCGTGAGAGAGAGCTGAGACAGAGAAAGGTCGGCAATCAACGGCCAATAACTCCATAATAGATATGTTTTTATAGGAGGGCATTGGTAATTTCACGTCCCCAAGTGATTATATCTGAATAGAATTTGTAACGTGATCATTTTTTAATACAATTTGTAAAAAGTGATTATATCTGTATATTTCCCTTTATTCTTTTGCTATTTTTTTCTCCCTTTTCCCGTTTATGTTCGTTTTGTGTAGTGGATGCTGAAAATACTGTCATTGTATAATTAGTTATGGTGGGCCCTTTTTTTTTTTCTTCTTCTCTTCCTAATTTGGACGCCCTTTCTTTTTTATTATTTCCAGGGTTTAATGAAAACACTTTTCTATTCTAGAAAGGGTTTAGGGTTTTGTATGAGGTAAGTAAAAGTTGTGTGTATTTCTCTCCTCCTCTGTTTCGTGGTTTATCAAATGTAGTTTTCCTTCCTTTATATTTGGAAAATTATTAATTTTTTTTATCTTTTTTTGGTGCTGAAATTTCAATTGATCTGAAAATTATTAATCTATGATGGTGCATCATCCTCACCCTCCAATAACCACAAAAAACGAAAGCCCAGACTTCGCAGATCCCTTTGTCGTTGTCTTTGTGTTAAGGTATAAATTTATCAGGGGTTTAATTTCAGAATTTCGATTGCCTCTTTTGATTTCTGTTTTGTTTAATTAATTTTGGCAGGCCCTGCAAAGTACCGATTTCAGCTAAGATTGGACAAAGATTGGCTTGATATTCAGTCTTTCCACTTCCTGAAACGATATAGGACCCAAAACCATAAACAGACTTCAAATAAAAACAATACAAAGTTCACACAGTTTCACCTTTACATAAAAACACTAAAAACCAAAAACACAATTTCTTAATAAAACACCTATCATACCATGTATATAGACCTTAAATCCACACAGTCATTAACTGGAGTTCGTGCTGGAAACGGAACAGCTCCCTCTTCCATTTGCAGGGTTCACAGGAGTTCCAAGCATCTACGTTGTGCCAGTTTTCGCCCATGCGGTGCCATAATTGAAACCACTCCCGATTACCCTCACAGTGAATGCAGTCTGAAAAAAACGTTCATCTGCAGTAAACTTTGCAAGCATAGGAGGAGTCACGGTGCCACACATTGTATACCGAAAAGTCGATTGCTTATTGAATCCCTCCGAGCTTGCCTGTTCAGTTTCTTCGTTTTGCTGAGATGGCACAAAAACTCCATCGCATTCTCTTTGCCCTCGCTAGGGTTCAACAGCCCTAGCAATCCAACAAGGTAGGAGGCTTCCTTATGCCCTGCCATAGCTGCCACCCGCAGGTTCTTCAGCGCCTCATTATCTTTCAATATGAAGAAGTCATGAATAGCTTCTCTGTAAATGATTTCTGGATTGTTATGTTCTTTGCACTTTTGCAAGAACTCAACAATTTTGCCTTCATCAAACCCGTACCAATCCTCATGCCACTGGTACTTATCCACTGACATGGTTGTCCAAACCTCAGGATCATTCAGCATTTGTTGAAATAACTTGCATGTTCCCGCCATGCTGTACAGATCTTCAGAGGAGTGCTTTGCAACCACGAGCAGCACCTTAAACCATACCAATTGTGGAATATTCATCTCTAATGATTTAACAAGGAGACTAGGTCTGCTTGGTTTGTCTTTAGCAACAAAATTTGATTTTTCCGATTGTGCTTTAACAAGGAGACTAGGGTTTGCCTGAGCAACCAGCTTTAACTTGTCTGACTTCTCTTTAAGCCTGAAAGACTTTATTTTGCATTGAAGAATCTTATGAGCTTCCATTGCTCGCCGCTTCGCCACTGGAACATACTCAACATAATTATCTTGTTTTTCCATGTTTCTTTTTATTTGTTTTGATACAACTTCCCTGAGGCACAATCTAAAACTAGGCCTTTATATAGAAATCAAATTATAATCCAATTCCTAATAGGAATTGAAATTTTTGATTATGATCCAAATCCTATTAGGAATTTAAAATTAACATGCAGAAATATAAAGATAAATCCTAATCAACTAGGAAAAAGGAAACAAAATATTTCCTTTTGGCAAAGGGTGTGAATAGTTTAGTGATGCCGCCAAAAAATTCTCGAATGGCTGATGATGGAAAAAGTGATGATCAATTAAAGCCCTCTATTCATCGAATTATTAATGTTTCCTACAGAGGCGGCAGAGGCTCTTCAAAAGCTTTGGGGCCCACCTGTCTCGTATCAGCATGCCAAAGGATGGTTTTGGGTTTTGTTCAATGATGAAAATGAATTAGGGAGACATAGTTCAATTCGGATCCTTAAAAAATTGAGTCTTAGGAACCAAATCAAAGGTTGGCCTTTTATTCTTTTGCTATTTTTTCTCCCTTTTCCTGTTTATGTTCGTTTTGTGTGGTGAGTGCTGAAAATACTGTCATTATATAATTAGTTATGGTGGGCCCTTTTTTTTTTTCTTCTTCTCTTCCTAATTTGGACGCCCTTTATTTTTTATTATTTCCAGGGTTTAATGAAAACACTTTTCTATTCTAGAAAGGGTTTAGGGTTTTCTATGAGGTAAGTAAAAGTTGTGTGTATTTCTCTCCTCCTCTGTTTCGTGGTTTATCAAATGTAGTTTTCCTTCCTTTATATTTGGAAAATTATTAATTTTTTTATCTTTTTTTGGTGCTGCAATTTCAATTGATCTGAAAATTATTAATCTATGATGGTGCATCATCCTCACCCTCCAATAACCACAAAAAACGAAAGCCCAGACTTCGCAGATCCCTCTGTCGTTGTCTTTGTGTTAAGGTATACATTTATTAGGGGTTTAATTTCAGAATTTCGATTGCCTCTTTTGATTTCTGTTTTGTTTAATTAATTTCGGCAGGCCCTGCAAAGTACCGATTTCAGCTGAGATTGGACAAAGATTGGCTTGCTATGAAGGTTAGTAATCAATGGGGCTGTGTATCAATCATTCATGATGTTTAGTGGTTGTGAAATATATATACACTTGTATTAGCTGTATTTTTAAGTTCATAGTTTTGCTAAATGAGGTTGAGAAAAAAAATTCCACACCTCTATGTTGATATTGCTTCATTAAAAGTTGTTTGTCTTAATATAGTTGATTACCATATGTTTATATATATTTCCCATGGCATCTGATTTTTCATATGATTTGATTATCTATTACATTATTTCTTGGGGGGTTTTAAAGAACACACAAATGGACCTGCAGTTTTTAAGCTATCCATGGTCCATCTTGATGTTGGGGAAAACACCGGTTTCCCCACCCGTCACGGCATAACCGATGGAAGAAATACACAAAACAAACCAACAAGCTCAAGATGACAATGAGTAAATACATGAGAGAACACACCAAGATTTTTACGAGGTTCAGCAAAACCTGCCTACATCCCCGGAGAGTCACCACCTTCACTATAACATAAGAAAGATACAAATACAAGAATAATGGGACTGCTTGCTTGCATCTCACAAGCAGTCCATTCCCTCACATTTTTCCTCTCTGCCGTGCCCTCTCTCTCTCTGGCTCTTTGGTGCGACACAAGCACACACACACTTGCACATGCTGCCTTGCCCCTTTTTTATAAACCCATGCAGCACTCCAAATGAAAGCAGCCGCATGCCCAAGACAGCAAACCCACGTGATGGCCGGCCAAAGAATCTCCAAAAGAACAGCCCATGTGCATGCCAAAAGGAAAAACACAATGATGTTGGTCAAAGAACCCCACCCATCATTACTTACACCTTGTCTCCCACCAAGCCGAAAGCATGTACAGCTCCCCCATTTTTCTCTTCCATTTCATCCATCAATTAATGACCATGCATGCATATCACATACATGCATCTATGTGCTTTCCAAAGAGAAAAATACCAGCCGCACATCTTGACTTCACACTAGGGAGGGATTTCCAACACTTGATTCCTTCGTTTCCTCATTGTATAAAAGGAAATAGAATTAAAAAAATCTATGTTCAAAAGTATCCATGATCAATCTACCTCATATCAGCTGAGGTTGGGTTGAAGACGAACCATGCTAAAATCATGCCTTTTCTCTACTTGTGTGTTCCTGCATTATCTTTGTTTGTTTTCTTTGGACTTTGATTCTTCTTTGTTACCATGCTAGAAACTACTTGGAGATGTCACTGAAAAAAGTAAATGAACTCAGCTTGAAAGTGATAGAGGGCTTCATTACCAATGCTGCTTCCAAATTGTTTGAGCAAGAAATACGTGAAGTGGTGAGTTTATGGATTAGGAATGGGTGTTCTTGATGAATCCAGTTATGATTAAAAAGTTTTGAGCGTGAAAACATGAATCTAAAACAGATTTATATTTGTTTTCTGTATTTGGTTTGTTTTCCTAATTGGGTATTTCGGCTTGTAGTATGGGTTTCTCTGGTTCTCATAATTTTTCGTTATTTCGTTTGCTCTCTCCTAGCCCTATATGCTAGTAAAAATTATTCCTTAGTGCTGCAATTTTCTGTGAACTGCATGATTTTCCAAAGAGTAATCATATCCTATAAAAAGGGAAAGAAAACAAGAAAAAAGAAAAAAGAGGAAGCATATCAGTCTTTCCATCTTGAGGGACATATTAATAGAGAGGAAGAAAAGTTTGTTGAGATGTATGTGTGTGTGTGTGTGCGTGCGTGCGTGCGTGCGCATATGTACATAGAGATAGAGAGAGGTGCATGTTTTTGATCCCCTACACGAGTTTGTCATTGTTCTTTGTTTTCATTGGGATTTTAAGTAACAAATAAGTAACTGCATTCAACCCAAAATTACTTTTGCGATATCTATGTCATCTTTATATCTTGCTGTATATGTGTGCTCAAATTATCTGTTCCTTCAATTTTTCCTTTGCCCAATAGTTATGCAAATTCAGCCTGTCGCCCCAGCCTACCCCTTGTTGGTTGCCTTAACTGTCAAAGCTTGCTTAGTGCTAAATTCCCTTTGTGCTGAAACAGGGAGCTAAATGTATGGTTCTTTCTGAAGCCTATGTATGTATTTATATGATGAGCTTATATTGAGTGATGAACTAATGATTTATTCATAGGAGAATCAAGAATGAGTTTAGTTAATTTGAATAAGATTCCCATGAAACGTGTCCAGAGGCCTGGTATATTTAATTTGGTTTTCTTGTTTCTCCTTTTATCTTTTGTAGAAGATAATTAAAATGGGTATGAAAACATTCATCTCGCTCCTTCTTTCTGGCAGGTAGAAATGAGAAAGAATGACATGCTTTGCTGCCATGGCCCCTCAAGAGAAGAATTTTCAATATCAAGATGGATGAGTGATATTCTTTCCTGTTCCTAAATTTATAATATGTTTGGTTCATATTATGGTTTACCAACTTTTGGTGTAGAGTCTGTTGACTGTAGTTGTGTAGATGTAGCTAGTAATATCAGCTAGAATTTGTGAACCATCATGATTAAACTATTGTTCAATTGCTTAGGTTATAGAATATATATGGTTTTTTCTAATTAGTTGACCCAAATTATGATCTAGTAATGTATGGCTTTGCAGTACAATATCAAATATTACTGTGTGGTTGGAATTGAGCACAGTGAGAGGCAGTTCTTGGTCTATATGTAACTCCTCTGTAAGTAAGGCCAGATATTCCTGCAACAAATGTGCCAATTATGGATCTCTGCAACATAATTTTTTTATTTAACAACCTTTCTGATCACTTAATGTGAATTTTGGGTCACTTGATAAATATGATACAACAGTTTTACCTTCCTGATAGTTCAAGAAGACAGCCTAGAGGCAAGAACTCCACAATTCTCAAGTGAACGCAGCGGTTGAACACCTTTAAATCAAGAAGTGTTGTCTCACTTTTTACTTGTTCATTAATGCGGTTATTTTATTTAGAATCTGAAGGATGTAAGAAAGATAAATGAAACATTTAAAGCGAAAAGTAGAACCAGATTTAAGTTTCACCAATCATATTGCACAGAGAAAAGGTACACTTAAAGCTAAGCTAGTTTCGAAAACCTTATTTCAATAAGAAAAAGTGCAAAAAGAAAAGAAAATACAAGAAGTGAACCACAATCTGTAAAAGACAGATTGACAAGAGAAGGAGTGGAACCATATTTGAATAACTAAACATAAGCAAGGGAGGGAGAGAAAGGTACCTCATCTGATGTCCCCAGAGCTCTTGATTCTTTTGACACGTGTTTAGAATCTGCAATACAAGAGAACATACTAGGGTTATTAGTGGGAGGAGTCCTAGGACGCTTAGCAAAGATGCTACGATATCAAATAAATCAAATAGCAGAACTTAGTTGCAAAAGTGAGAACACAAACAAATTGAAGCATGGAAACCATATCATGTGATTTAGAAAATATCCTTCAAGCAAAAGAAAAGCAATTAGCAAGTGTCTGGGAAATGCGCAACGCGTGACAAGGACTGTCCAACCTGAGCACGAAGACAGGTCGCCTTTGAGTTTTTTGTTTTTAGATTGTAGACTTTTACTTTCCCTGTTAGAGGATATTTCTATTCATTTTGTCTTTAGAGAAACTAATCGGGTAGCGCATTGCTTAGCCCGTTTGGCTTTCACCTTACCAGAAGATTGTTGCTAAACGAACCCTAAAATTAACTAAGTACACCCTATGATCGAATTACATCCCATGGCTTCTTGCTCTGAAACTCTGAATGCACTGGAGGTGTTGCCATGGGAGGAATTGCTGCATTTAGCTCATAGTCGTAGCACCAACGACCATAATTTAGACTATATAAGTGACTATCATGATTCCCACTGAGATCTGTCAAAGAGTTGGAAGGTTTCGGACTTCCAGGAATACTACTTGACATTGGATAACTAGAATAACGAGGATGGAAGTCTTCAAAAGAACCCACAATAGAACTGTTCACCCGTTTTTAATCTGATCCTGTGATGGTAGGGTAAAGTTCCCCATTGGCTTGAAAACCATTTGTGGTCAACAAATCAACTTTCTTTTTGTGTATGAGCGTGCCATTGCTAGCGATCTAGAACCCTAGTAGACTTCTAAAAAATAGATAACTTGCGCCCCAAGTTACTGATTCTAAACAAGCAATTGTGAATTTGGGTGAGGAATATCTCCCAAGTAAGTTCTTTTTCTTGCCTCAGACCGGTGAGGACTTTACAATTTTTCACAGGTACAAAAACTGGCAGTTCTAGCCAAAATAAAAGCTGAAAAATGAGTTAAAACTATTTGGAATAATAAACATAAACTACCTACTGAACCAAACTAGAACAGGGAAAAGCTACCGAATCCTGGAAAGGCAGAACACTGGGTTTTGACTTCTGCCGTTTTGGTGAACCGGGCTGGACTGGATTCATTTATACTGGGATTGCACGTCAGGATCTTCAACCGATGAGGTTCAGTTGGAAATCGATACCAATGTTTTGAAATTGGAGAGCTTTAATCTATTCTGGCCATGGAGAGGCTGGCTGGCTGGCTGGCTGGGCAGAAGTGGTATATTTCAGTCTGAGTTGAGCTGAAGATGGCTGGATTGACGATTGCTAGCCTGGAGCTGCACCACAGGACCTGTTTTGCTTGACTATGATTTAAGCAAAAGCTATTCTTGCAATTCTGAGCACTTGGAAATTTCATGTAAATTTGTTGAGGTTTTCATATTATGAAAAACCCGAATTCTGCTTGATTTAGCCTATGTTGAACCAAATTTGTAACAAGAAAAGTCTTGTTTCTTTTGTGAAAATGTTTCTCTTGAATTGGAATGAACCAAGTTCTAGCTGTTTGATTTGATTGCTTCAGAATCTGAAGGCTTTTGAGATTTGAATGACTTTGTTCTTTTGAATTTGTCAATATAGTCTGAGAGTTTTTGTCTTGATTGATTTTTTGGCTGTCCTTCAATCTGTTCACCTTATCTCATATTTATAGAGAACTATGGAATGAGAGTTTCTTTTGTTTTTAAAACTTTTAAAATTGGGCGGCATATCTTTTGAAAAGATTTTTTTCTTTTTCTCTAATGCCCCAAAAAAGGGGAATTTAATGTTTTGGCAGAGCTGGAACCATCAACAGTTAGACTCTATGGTTGTCTTTTCCTAACTTTCCTAGCCAACAATTCTCTTGTCTCCTGCTTTATTTCTTGAGAAACACATCCTGTTTCAATCCGTTTCAACGTCGAGCCCTCTGTGAGTGTAGAAAGGCAACTTGGTTGTCCTTTCCTTCTAATTATTTTGTATGGGGAGTGTTCTTCTAGTTAACCTTCTTTTATTAACTCCCCATCACTTCCTAGTTGAGATTTTTGACTTTTTTTTGTCACATGGGCCTCTCTTTGGAAGAGAGACTTTCCATAATATCTGCTTTTGAATTTGATTTGATCAACGGTGGTGATTGATTCTTTTGGGTTTCTTGGAGACTTTTGAAACTGAGCCCATTTATGTTTAATTGGTCCTAAAAGGTCTGGGCTTCCTAAAACCACATGGCTTGATCTCTGCATTTTAAAAAGCCCAACAAATCCTTCTTTTGATATGGGCCTTTGCGAAATTGTCCTGGCGCGCGGGATTTGGGCCCAAACAAGAACTCAACCGTGAAAGATGGTGCTTATGTCCCCATTTCCAGTTGATGAGTGAGAGAAATACATATGAGGTGGATGATGAGCTTTACCTAAAGGTTCTATACTCACTTCGCCATTGGAAGGGGAAGGATTTTGAGCATCATGTGAAATTGTAAGACCTTGAAATCTGGAGGTATAGCAATATCTTTTGCATCCCCCATAAGACGGTATTCTAAAACAACAATTCCACTTGGGGAACTGTCATTTTCCGAGAACATTGCTGGGGATGCCACCTTCATACCGCCTTCATGTGGTCCATTCACATGAACATTTATAACTTCACCAAAGTCTCCAAAGCATATGTCGAAATCAAACCATGATGGGCAACAAGAAGTAGAGTTTTTCACTTCCCTTTGATAAATGTTGAATATGGTGAGTAGGGTGTACTTATTAAAACTACATTTGTTTCACAATTTAATATATCTTTTCTGGTCATTTTATATTAGGATAAATTAGTAATTCAATAAATAGTTTGTTAGTAGGGTGTACTCAGTTAATTTTAGGGTTTGTTTAGCAGAACTCTACCAGAAACATCATCATGGCTTCAGGGCCCCCCCGTTGCTATGTTCGTGGTTTGGTGAAGGACAATCTGTAATTCTATTTTGCTATCAATGAAATCGCTAATTCTCAAAAATAAAGAAAAAAAATACAAACTATTTAAAGAGCATCTATGAAGACATTAAATTTGAATTTGATGACTTATGTGGCAATTTGACATATAATAGAGTTTTCCACGTAGCATTTAATATTTCAGTTGGAGTTATGAAGACCAAATTAGTTGCATGAATACAATCCAGTCCAAGTTACTACGGGCCGCAAAAATAAAGGCCCAATACCATTTGTCAAACACTGGACTCATCCTTCGGGCCATTATTCAATACAGAAAATTCTTGGCCCAAACATTGGTCTGAATGTGCAATTGTAGGTAAATCTCATGATGTAAAAATGCAATTAACCAATTTGAAATGTTGTCACTTTTGTTTTTGTAGACACCAGTTTTACTTCGCAAGGATAAACATCCACTCCACAATCACAAACAAATAGCTACTAATTTAACACAGTCAAAAATCCACTTACATAAATGCCCAAAATAGAAAAAATCCATTTTGTTCTTTTAATACACACCTCAAATATTCATAGTTCAAAGTAAATTGTGAACAAGTGTTCCAAGAATGTCCTAATGTTGTGAAGCTCCAACTAACACTCTTCTCCACTTGCTCTTGTAACCCACTATCTTTGTCCTCTTTTTAGAAAACCATGCAAGATACCCAAATAATTCTCTTATATCCACACTTACTTCATGTACATCAATAAGTTTTCTGCTGGATTTTCTTTCAGTCTATCCAACGCACTTGACCATTCTTTTATGCTTCGACCAAAAAGAAACGAACCCAAACCTTTAAGAGCTAATGGAAGACCGTTAGCAAATTCTACAACATTCTTTGATAGCTCAAGAAACTCTTCTCCAACCACATCCTTCTTGAAGGCTTTCGAACAAAAGAGCTTAAAAGCTTCCTCGTCCGTTAACGGCTCAACCTCGTATACTTTATCCACTCCAAATGTGCTCAGCAGACGTTCATCTCTTGATGTTATGATGATCCTACTACCTAAACCAAAACAACTACGATCACACAATGCTGCCAATTGTTCTAACTGATCCACGTCATCAAGAACGATCAGAACCTTTTTAGTGTGTAGTCTCTCCCTTAGTACTTTTATTCCCATTTCAATATTCCATATATTTACATTTCTTTTCAGCAAGTCTGAAATAAGTTGCTTTTGTAAATGAGTTGGACCTTGTTTATCAGTTACCTCTCTAATATCGGCAAGAAAGTTGCAAGCTTCAAACCTAGCACGGATGCTGTCAAAAACAACTCGTGCAATAGTTGTTTTACCTATACCCTTCATCCCTGAAATCGCTATTATCCGAGCATCATCCGGCCATGTCTCTAATTCCAAGTATGAGAGAACCTCTTTCACGCGAGAATCGATCCCAACTAAATCCTTGGATACACTCGAGATCGCTTCATTTAGTTCACTGAAAATCCATTCAACAATAGTTTGAATAGCTTTGGATTCGTATCTGTAAATAAACAAATAAATGATTAATAAGATGTCATATCACCATCTAAACCAATACGCCATTTTTGGTGAGAGAACCTTCAACATCTCTAGACCAAAAAGACAACAACATTTCTAACATGTACTTATCTCGAATGTCGGAAAGAGATCGATGAATAAGTGGGCGTTTGGTATCCTATTCAAATAGGGAACTTAAAACCTTTGATTTTTCTTAAAAACAAGGAGTTCTTAAATCTATTTTTAAGATTCAAAAAATTGTTTGGTATGCAACTTGAAAACTGTTTTTCAAATCTTAAAAATTTGAGAACTTGTGGGTTGTTAGGAAAAAATTGAAAAAACAGATATTTTTTGTTTTTAATAATTGGGGTGTTTTTTAGTTGTTCTTGAGTTTGAGTTTTTAAAAATAAAAAATTTGGTATAAGTCCAAAATAGAAAACAGAATTTGGATGCCATCCTTGTAGTTGTTTGTTGATACAAGTCCTTTTGACTTTTGTGCCATGTATGATTACATTCTTTTTTTGATTTTTTGATATTTACATATTATTTTTAAAATTTTAAAATTACTTTGTTATTCCCATCATGCCCCTAAAAATTAAATAAGGTAATAAATTAATTTTTATGATAATAATTATGATATTGTCTACCCTAAACCAATCTGGACTCTCTCTAGGCCACAATCTCTGCAACTTTCACCAACAAGTCAGTGGAGCCAAATTCTTTTCCCATTAGGCCCTCCAACTTCTCCAAGAAGTCAGCTATCACATACCCTATGACTCTTCTATAATCGGCATCATGAGTTTCATTCAAAACCAAAATCCTTGTTTGATTGATTTCTAATTGGTATTTATCAGGTTGCTTATAATTTGCAAGGTGAGTTATGCAAAGCTGTAATTTGCTTACAAATCGTTGCAACAAGGTAAATGAAAACAAAAATTTTTCTTTTTGCATAGTTTCTTGCGTGCGTTTTCATATTCACATTGGGTCTTTGTGGTTGTAATTCTTTTGGGTTGAATGGCTTATAGGTCGGGGCTTCTATTCGATCGGAAAAAAGCGATGAGGTTGAGTGGGATGGCTGAAAAGGCTTACACCAGATCCTACAATTCCATGTATGTTGGTTGTTTGTGATCTCTCTTTACTTACCTAGTATTTAGGTATATTATCTTATATTTACCTAGTATTTCGGTATATTATCTTATATTTACCTAGTAAGTAGGCACATTATCTTATATTTATCTAATAATTAGGTATATTATCTTATATTTACCTAGTATTTAGGTATATTATCTTATATTTACCTAGTAGTTAGGTACATTATCTTATATTTACCTAATAATTAGGTATATTATCTCATATTTAACTAGTAATCAGGTAAATATTTGTTGGGAAGACATCATCAATAATACTCCTACTTTCATTGTTTTATATGAACTTTTTTTATTTGTTCTTATGCTTGAAACCTCACAAATCAACCTTATGGATAGGTACAGTTTTATGTTGGTGCTTGCCTATGGGTCTTAATTTTCATTGTAATAAAATATGTGGGTCATTACTTTCATGACTTAAATTGTATTTTATCTATATTATTGACGAAACGTTTTTTTTAGGTACAGATGTGTCATGGCGGCAATCGAAAGTATTCAAAATTTAAAATATGAAATCCATTTAGAAGGAAAGAATCGATACATTAATTTGGATTTTCAATTAATGTTCTTTTCTTATTTACCTCAAAGGGTAAAATTGACACAAGAAAAAATTAATAAAAGTCAATGGACCCAAATCTACATCAAAAAAGGTGTGGACTAAATCCAATGACGGCTAGAGATTTTGGACTTAGATCGAAGAACCCCTTTTAAAAATAGGGCTACCAAACAGGTTTTCTTTATTTTGGACTCAAATTTTATTTTTGAGTTTAAAAGTTGGATTCAAGTTAAATAGAAAACAGGCCCTAAAGTACCCTGAAGGTAAAATGAATCATGACATACTTATCTTATGCTGGCATTGATATTTTTTGAAACAGTATAGGGATGCAGTGATTTATGTGAGAATGTGAAGGTGAAATGTCCCACATTAGAAATTTGAGAAACCTAGCAAGGGCATATAAGGAGTTGGGCTACTCCCCCAATTGCCAATTGGTTTTGACGTGGAACCTCAACTTCCTTCATGGTATCAGCAGGTTAGCCCACGTGTGAAAGCCAAACGAGCACATGTGCTCCACATCACCCAATATGTGTTGTCCATGTGTTAGGCTTGAAAATTCGCCACATGTGTGGGGGCGTGTGAGAATGTGAAGGTGAAATGTCCCACATTGTAAAGTTGAGAAAGCTAGCAAGGGCTTATAAGGAGTTGGGCTACTCCCCCCATTGCCAATTTATGGATCAACTTGAGAACAAGAAACTTAAAAATACATTGGTTAAGAATGTATGTAGAAGTAGAGAAAAGAAGCATTTCGCACTAAGGCAAGCATTAGAAAAACAAAAGAAGAAAAAGAGCAACTTGGAACTTCAAGAAAACATTAAAGCAAAAATAGGGCAATATGCAACTTTAAGGCACACTTGAAGCAAGCAAGCTCCTATTTTTTCATCATATTTCAATTTTCTAGTTTGAGCTTATTTGTTGCCTTTGTGGCTTTCCCCCTTTCAAGAGTTATTTGGGCCATCTTTCATACTATCAATCAAAATTTGGGACTTCTTTCAACCTAGAGAATTTCAGATTTGTGGTCCTTAAATTTTGATGCTTGTCTAATCCATTATCAGGTATTTGTGCTGCATCAACTGGTATCCTAGTAAGGATTTTTCTTGTCTAGTCGCAGACGAGGAAGGGAGAAGCCCGTGCTTATATTAAAACAAACAGACAAACAAACAAAATGGATTTGACTAAAACAAAAAATGAAGGAAGAAAATAAATTTATTTTCTTTGGCAGAGTGAGAAAATAAAACAAAGTATAGAAATGGACTTGAATGCTAGAAGAAGAATAGTAGCTTTACCCGTCTTGCAAATTCCATCCGGTGAGATTACCTACTCTATTAAGTGCCGCTCTCCACCTGTACACCTTCTTCATATTGTCCTTGAAGACTAGTTCATGCTTACAGAAGGCTTCCTCAAAGCTCCCCGTTTGTCTTCGTACCTCAGATGGTTCCACGTCATAGAAGATTGGGAGTATTGTCTGCCTCATCGATTCTGTGCATTCAAGAGCCTTTACAAGTTCATCCAAGCACCTAGTTGAACTGGCGTAATTTTGTGAAAGAACAAGAATTACATATCTTGATTCTTCAATTGCTTTCGAGAGCTCTGGCGGCGTGGCTTCTTCCCTCCCCCTTTCCAAGTCATCATCATCTCCAATTGTGAATATTCCCCTCTGATTCAAAGCAGCATACAGATGGTCTTTAAAATACTTTTAATATGCTATTTGACTTATTGAAATTGAAGTTTTAAGTATTTTATAAATGTGTTGATCTATATAATTAGGAGCCTTTATTAATAGGGGTTTGAGTATGGAGTTGTAAATGTCTTACAAATATGTATAAACTTGAAAATAACCCCATAATCTGAGGGATTTTATGTAGTAATAAGTGTTGGGTGAATCAGAGAAGATGGGTTGTATGATTTGATCCGGTGATGGGCAGGTGGGTGGGTGGTAAGATGATAAAGGTAGTGAGAAATGTTCGCCAAATGTTTAGTCGCGGTGGTGTTATTGACTGGAAATACAAAGAGAGAGTGTGATGTGATTAATTGCAGTGGACAATATCACTCCAATTAATATAGTGGTAAATGGAGTATCGTTCCAACATGGATCAAGTTAATCTATTAAATACTAGAGTGATTTATTTCTAATTATATTTGAATTCATTGATAAGAGAATTATTAAAATCTAAATATGAAAGTAAAATAAGAATAGGGAAACAATGTAAAAGGTGAAACCAAGGATGATAAATTACAAGGACACCTATTTCACCTAGCTAATCCCACCCAAATCCTTCTAGTTTGTCAATCCTAATTACCTAACGTGTTGATAATCGTTTTCCTTTACCTCACCAATACTCTATTTCGAGTTATATTAGTTGTGTTCCTTACTGTCAACCCACTCTATTCCTAATTATGAATTTAGATGGCTAAGAACCCATTAAAATTTGTGGAAAACATTAAAGACTACACAAATCATAACCTAATCTTCCGAGTCGGCTATGTAATTTATGGTACTTGTTACAAGACTCTATTTATTAGGCATCTCCTTCCAGTCTCAACCCAATTCTTCCAATCATGCAATTAGTGGCCAATTAATTGAAAGCATTAAGAACGTAACAAACACTCAACATGTATAGATAAATAAAAGGCTTAAGTGCTACAGTGCCCCCCTGAAACATTAGTCAATTCCCACTAAATCCCCGACCCTTAAATTTAAAGTGACCCACTTTGGCCCCTTAACCAATATTTTGTGTCTCACTTTGCCACTCACAATCAAGTCGGTTAAAAATTCCGTTAAAAATGCTGATGCGGCCAATGGGACCCACTATTTTCCTAAACTAGGTGCCATGTGTGAAGAAAAAAAAATTAAAAATTAAAAATTGTCTTTTAAAAAACTTAATTTAACTATTAAAAATAAAAATAATACTTTAAAACCAAAAAATCCCCAATTCCCGTCCTCCAACCCCATTATCCCTTCCCAGTTGCCATCACCACAAACACAACAACCCCCGACTGCTCCTCTCTCTTCCTCCAACCCCAAAGCTCCCAATTGCACATTCATATACACTTTTCAACGAGCTCGGAGAAGTCACTTTCAAGCTGTTCTTCTGCACCACGAACCTCCCCCACACAAACCCCACAAAGAAGAAACCAAACCCCAACTAAAATTCCCAGCTTTTCCTTCATCTTAGACACTGACACTGAGTCTCCAATTTATTGCTCCAAAGAGAGAGAAGCAGATTAAGCCCAATCTTACAAGGAACAGGTTTTCCCCAACAAAATCTCGTCTTTCTTAAAACCCTGGTTGCAAAATTTGATAATTAAGAAGAGGAACTAGTTATTTCGCACTGCAAGTTTTCTGGGTCTGGAACTAAATTTCGTGGGAAGCGTAGAAAGGTCAAAGAGGTAGTTTTATTTAGCGTGTGTTTAGATTTAGAGAAGATAAGTATCTAAAGTGGAAAATGTTTGGGAAATATACGGAGATGATCACTTTACAAATCTTATTATGATATAATCACTTGGGGACTTGAAATTACCTAAGTGCCCTCCATATATAAGCATATCGATCAACCCTTTAGCACCTCTTTTCTGAAAGGCAACTTCTCCCAAGTCCTCTGATGAGCACAAAATTAATACAAGTTTTATCCTTAAATTTATATTTGTTAGTATTTTCTTTTGTTTTATGTAAATCTAATAGAGTATTTGTTTTGGTTATTTCCAATCTTTGTTTTTGTATTTAATGAGTAGTTGTTTGTAGATATTAAGTGTCTTCCATCAATAGCAATTGTGGAGGAAAAAACAATGTGTTGCAAGGAGAAGTAAAGGAGAAGAAGAAAATGTGTGCAGCCAAAGTCAAGGAAATCTGCTCAAGACAAAGGAAAAGCATGGAGAGCAACCCGCATGAAGCATATTCAAAACCAAAGAGGAAGAAGTGTGTGCAGCAGCAAAAGCAAATGAAGAGAAGATAAAACAAATGGAAAGAAGAAGAAATCAATTGCATTAATAAGCTCCAGGACATGCACGCAAGCTGCCTTATTGAAGAAATAAAGAGCGAATGAATAAACAAAGAAAGAGAAGTTCAAATTGACTACTTGCAACGAAAAAATGCAAAGAAGAATGTTGATGCTTGAGTTGTTATCTAGCTATAAATAGAGGAAGCTTGTAAGCCAAAGTAAAGGAAGTAGGCCAAAAATAAGGAAGATATTTGAAAATGATGGGCTACTTATTTGAAATGGTGAGCTACTTGATTTTTATATAATTCAAGGCTCCCTTTCTTTGGCTATAAATAAAAGCTTGGAGCAAAGAAGCAAAGGGGGAGATACACGAGAGAGAGAGAGAGAGAGAGAGAGAGAGAGAGAGAGAGAGAGAGAGAGAGAGAGAGAGAGAGAGAGAGAGAGAGAGAGAGAGAGAGAGAGAGAAAGAGAAAGAGAACAAGGATGGAAAGGAAAGAACCGAGAGCTAATAACTCTCTTAAAATTGTTCTTCACCTTTCTTAGTAGTTCTCATTTAATTCATGTATTTTAGTTTCTTTGTTTTGTTTTAAATATTAATTATGTCTAGCTAAAATACTTAACTAAGGTTGGATGAAACACCATTATTAAATAAAGTTCTAGTTTTTATTTTCAATTCTCAAATATTGTGGTGTTCAATGATTATAATTTTCACTTCACATGATCAATAGATTAATTTTCTTTTCACCACTTCTATCATGTATTTGTGGTAGTTAAGACTTTGAATTAATCTATTAATTCATCATTGGTTTATATTTCTAGTTTACAAATTTCTTTGATCTTTTGTTATTCAAATAAACTTTTTCACATAGGATGCTTAGGAAACTTTGATCCTTTGTAGTGAAATAATTTTGTTTACATATGATGCTTAGAATTTGTACTTATGAAGGGAAGGAAAATTTACTTATGATCTAAATTACAAGCTTAATTGTTAAATCTTGAGAAACCAATAGATTGATTTCTAGATTGCTACTCCATGGGAATTGAAAGATAAATAATTAGGATCTTATGAAATAATGGTGTGGATTCTAATACCTTAGTTATTTTTCTCATAAATTTAATCTAAATTTCAGTTTATTGTCATTTCCATATTTGTTTTATGCTTTATTTAATTTCTTTATCAACAAACAAAGCACCATTTGAATCAACTAGGTTGGCAATGAAATTAACTTGGGTCTAATTGGTTTTCTATCTTTTCACGCAATCCCTTGGGTATGATCGACATCGCTCTTACACGCTTATGCTATATTTGATTCGTGCGCTTTCGAGTTTATAAATTTTAAAAACACCTCTTTTGGTGACAACATCCTCTCCTCTCTGTTTTCGCAATCCCTAAACCCCACGTTGCGAGGCATGTCGCCACTGTGCAATCCAGTTCGCTACCCATCCATCGTCATAACCGAGTTGTCCTAAAATTTGGAACCCTAGTTTGACCATAGCAAAGCTGGAGCAACGCACGGCCTCCATTGTGGACCTCCACATCGAAGTGACTGTCGCGACCCCACAAAGAAGCCACAGTGGCAACCTCCGTCGTCGTTGTCAACATATGTGAGTTCTGATATTGCTTTTGTACTATATGTGTCTTATAAATTCGTTCATCCCCTTTTCTCCACACATGGGAAAAAAGCTTAATTTTTTAGTTTGAAGGAGTTCTAATATGTTGAAATTCATAGTTTTTGTTATTATCTGCAGTGGGATATGTTTGGTGAACTTGAATTTTGTTTAAAATTAACTGAATGCTTGTATAATGTAGTGCAATATGTTTGATAATGGCCAAAATAACAGCACACAGAAAAATCATATGTTAACTTTGTCTGGCCAAAAAATAGGTTTGTTAGATTAGTTTTAGCCTCAATTTAGATGCTTCACTGGGAATTTGAGGTATTTGAATTGGAATTTATTGCCATTCTGGGTTTGTTTTTGTAAGAAGTTTAGTTTGTGTGTTTTGGTTTCCAATTTGGTAATTGAGATTATACTGCATAATTCGTTTTGTGTCACAACCTGATCCTTTGTTGAAGGTGTTTAAATTTGTTTAAAACCCTTATAGATTAGAGGGTTCATCTTGCAGCCATGGTATGTTTATGTGAGTTTGTTAATAACTTGGAACCCAGACATATATAGAAAATCAGAGAAAATAGATAAAGTAATAAAATTTCCTTGTTGAAGCAGCTACAATTTAAGTTTGAAAATTTGTGGATTGATAAGATGATACATGTAGTGGAATGATAGTTGTGTATGTTATTATTCGATCTAATTTTTGGGGTTCAATGTTATTAATCGGTCTAGTAATTATTGATATTATTTGCAGAAATGGATACTGTGGAATATTGGTATGCTACAATGGAAGTTGGGTTCACAAGGATAACATTGACAATTATGAAGGTGGGGAGGCTAAAGGCATAATAATGTCACGGAACGTAATGTTTCCCGACCTTGTTGAGTGCATTTATAAGATCATGGATGCAGATCCTAACAAATACATTGTCACACTGAAGTATTCAGTGCCTCTATCCTAATCTGTCTATAAGCACATAAGGGTTGAAGACAATGATGATGTTCAATATTTTCTAAAGTTCAACACAGATGTTATGGCCTCTAAAGTAACCCCTTTAATAGCAAGCTTGAAAAATATAGAAGGTCATGGTATTGAAGGGTGCAATGGCATTGTAAGCATTGAGAGTAGCAATGCTCCGGCTAAATTTGTTGTGGAACATACAAAACAAAACAGAAAATGGTGGATATGGTTTTAATTGGAGTGATTGGGTTGAAGATGTTAATTTTAAAAGTGTCGAAAACATAGTTGCTGATTTGTGTGAACCTAGCAACGAAGAGGAACCATACTCTGCGCCAAATGTGCATCCTCATGGGGACAACAATTTCGAACCCTCCACTGTGCAGTTTAGACAGGTGCAATATGAACCTCCCCGACAATCAAGTTGGACTGAAATGCATACAAGCTAGGTTCATTTGATGCATGGTCATAGTTTGGAACATATTGATTATGATGAAGGCCTTTGTTGGATAAATTGGGAAGCAAATTTTAAGGTTGTCTGAGTTTTTTAAAATAGGATTGCCCTTTTAAAAACCATAAGTTTAGCAGCAATTAGAGGCCACTTTCGATTGAGAATAGTCCAATCTGGAAGCGTCGATTGTGTGTTTGCTGTTGGCAACTTCCTTGCCCTTGGCAAGTTCCGGCATATAAAGTTGGATTACATCAGTTTAGGGTTGTTAAATACAATCCATTTCATGAATGTGATCTAAGGTATGTAACTAGTCACCATCCTCAAGCTACGACGCAATTGCAATCCGACTGTGTGAATTGGAGATTGAAGGATTTGCACACCATTTATACTCCAGCTGATATCAAGAAGATGTGAAAACAAATTTCGGTGTGACCATAAGCTACGCTATAGCATGGAGAAGCCGAGAGTTAGCTTTCAAAACAATTAGAGGGTCTGGAGAACAGTCATATGCCCTTCTCCCTTCCTATTGTTATGAATTGGAGCATACAAATCTTGGAACTTTGACATACATTGAGACTGATGCAGCCGACCACATCTTATATTTTTTTATGTCAATTGATGCATGCATAAGAGGATTTAAGTTGTTAATGCGCCCTGTGATTGCCATTGATGCTACCCATTTAAAGTGCAATTACAAAGGTGTATTGTTTGTTGCGACTGCATTTGACGGAAATCGTAATATATATCCTGTTGCCTTTGGGATTGGAGATTTGGAGACGGATGCAGCTTGGGAGTGGTTTTTGACAAAACTACATTGTGCAATTGGTGATTGCTCAAATCTTGTTGTCATATCTGATCGAAATGTTAGCATACAAAATGGGTTGAAAAGTGTTTGTGCCTAATAAATCACGGTCGTACATGACCGAAGGGGCTTCCTTTCTCGGCCCTAGCACTTGCTCGTAAACTAAAACTTGGCGTTTCGTTAGATGTTTGGCCTTCCTAAAAACAAAGGAAAAATTGCGAAGGGATAATCATCTCGGCCTCGACCACGACATTGTAGGCCAAGGCCGAAGGACGAACAAAAACACGACCAAAGGTATTAGAAACAGATCGTCACGTGGCACCCAGGGCCCACACTTCATTTAATGAAGTAACCCCTCTGACTAGCAAACCCACTGGCTGAAAAGGGGCATTTAATGCACGAGGGAAGAGGGGAAGTGACTAGCGTCAGGATTTGGCGACAGAAATCAGAGAGTGGTTAAAGCGAGACATTCTTGCAAAAATTCTTACAACTTGAGAGATTAGGTCATCAGCTATCAGAGCATTTAATGCGTCTCCACGGCCAGAGGTGCAGAACCCACGATCAAGACGGCGGCCGAGATTTACCAGGATTCATGGGGTCACACCACCGCGCTTCACGATCCCAAATGTCGATTGGACTACCCACTTGCTCTGATCAGGCTCCACCATGCAGATTTTCAGCCTCGATTACTCTTCCAAGAGCTCTTCCTATAAATACAAGGCTCAAGCTACATTCAAAGGGTTCAAACACCAAACCAAAAGCCTCCCACGGAGCAACTTATATTTTCCTGGTAATGCGCTTTCAATATTTTTACTTGCTTTCCTAGGAGTAGTGTTAGATTGTAAGGAAAATCTGTTCATCAATATATCATACGACCCTTGATTTTCAAGGCGCCGGAGCACCATCTCTATTACTCCCTCACTCACCCCATATATCATACGAACGTCGCTCGCTGAGCAACGCGCGGAGCACCGCCCAAAACCCACCACCAACACCACCACTAAACGGCCTTGTAGCTCAGGCCGTGAACCTGACGGCCGAGAGTCAGTTCCTCTCTCGGCCACAATCGTTTGATTAGGAGTCGAACTCAAAACAGGCGCACCACTTAACCATCTCATCCACATCACCATCTCGACGCACGGAGACCGTGCTGGCACGCCCCGCACAACCGCACCGCATCCAAAAGAAGGAAGCCACGTGTTAATGCACATCCCCTCGGCCTGGATCACCAGGCCGTGAGATTTGCGCAGCCAACACTTTTGGCACGCCCGGTGGGACTCTTATAAAAAATTCATGGTGGAAACTAGGGCACAGGCAAAGCTAAAAAACAAAACAGTCAAAATGACTTCTGAGACTCTGAGTCCACCTCACCAATCACTATCATCGAGACCGAACATGCGGTCAAGTCCATACAAGAACAAGCAGTGGTGGAGGATCTGATGTCCAGCAGGCCTACAAGAAAGAAACATCCTTTATGGCCGCAATGGAGAGATTCTCCCTGAGAGCTGCGAACGCTTTTTCAGGAGAGGATGCTGGCAACCCCGTCCGCAACACCTCCCAGAGCCGGACAAAGGAGCCAAGAGCGCGAATGAATCGAGCCTTACGGCAAAAGCAGCAGCCTGGCACCTCCTGGCCGCACCCAAGCGTCAGGTTACGACCAGGCATCTCTGCCACCGACGACAGCTGGGGGCAGTCCCAGCCGACGTGGGCGAACCCCGGGCCAACCTACTCTGGAGAGACAACATATGGCCCACTCCATTCTTTGGCCGTATCATTAGGGCAAAGTAGCCCCACGCCTGCCGCGATCCAGCCACTCGGCCCAGTGCACACTGCGGCCGTCTAGACCCATCCTAGCCCAAGCAACGCGGCCGCGCTTCATCACAGGACGGTCAGAGCAATCCGACCATTTCACCACCATTGCAGGCGTCGTATTTTTCGCTAGGCTCTCACCTTCATTACGGTTCGGCTATTCCAACGGTAACACACACACACCTTGGTCAAACCCATGACGCTCATCTAGTGCCACCCAGCTCGGTGCCATCCGGCCAGCCCCTGTCAGCGGCCCAGGATAAGGCCACAGAACGATGTGCAACAGGTCCCGCGGCCGTGTGTGGCCCAGGCAAGAAGCGCCACCTCAAGGGCTCCGATTTGAAGACGTCCGGCGAATGATCGAGGACGGCCTAGCTTAGAGGCGGCCGGAAGCGCCAAGATATACAAGGCCATACCCGCCAGAAATCGACCGAACCCCTCTTCCCTTGAAACTATCGACTGCCAGAATTCATGCTGTTCTCCGGGATGGGCAGACCTCCTCCATTGAACACGTAGGCCGTTTCACGGCCCAAGTGTGGAGAGGCCGATTCGGCAGCCCAAAAGCTCCGTTTATTTGTTCACTCTCGACCGGCGCGGCGTTCTCATGGTTCATAAACCTTCCGCCGGTAAGGGATTCCGGGACATGCACATTTCCACATCAGACCAATCCCTTACCCGCGGTCTGAGAAATGTGCATGTCCCGGGTTTCGATTCCGCCGAATTGGGTAAGGGATTGGTCTAATATGGAAAGGATATTCCATGAACATTTCTATCAGACCAACCGAGAAATAACGGTCGCGAGCTGGCTAGGATGAGCCATGCGTCAGATGAATCACCTCGCGACTCTCTGCAGCGGTTCAAAACATGCAGGAACTGGTGCCACACTAACCTACCAGAGAGGGAATTTGTCAAGATGGCCGAAGAAGGATTGGAATTCGAATACCGGAAGAAATTCCAGGGAATTCGAATTCCGGACATGCATGACTTGATCAACAAGGTGGACCGATACGCGTCCTTATTAACGGAAGAAATGCAGAAGAGAGACGGCTTCAAAAGGGACTTACTACAGAAATCCCATTGTCAGCTACGCCAGAAGCGACGGCTCCGCGGAGGCCGAGAGCGATGAGGTAGAGATGAGTTCAGCCGAAGTCAGCATAGACAAGCCGTTCGTTGCACAGGCCTTGTCAAAACCGACAATAGCCGCACAAAATTCTCGAAGCCAAGTTTGCGACGCTGGAAACGAAGGCCTATACTTTTGACTTGACAAGGGCCGAGGCTATCTTTGACCTGCTATTGGCCGAGAAAAAGGTCAAATTGTCTTTCGGCCATAAAATTCCAAAACCTGATGAGCTCAAAGGAAAGACGTTTTGCAAATACCACAGTTCTTGGTCTCACAACACCAACAATTGCGTTGTCCTGCGAGATGTCATCCAGAAGTTGATAGACGAAAGAAGCTCCAGTTCCCGGAGAAGGCGGCCATGCAGGTTGACACCAAGCCGTTCCCTCCACCCTGTTGTTAACATGGTCGACGCCCAACTCCGAGCCGAAAATAGGGAAATTCGTCGGCCGGCGGAAGAAAAGGAACCATTGGTCGAATCAGAGCCGGTGCTTTGCGAGCGATGCAAGTGTGAGGTCGGTCGGCCCAGGCTCCTGGAGAACAAGAGGAAGGCCGCCGAGTCACTCTCAACCGACCGTGAAGAAATTCAGTGGTCGGTACGATTGTCGGCCTGCTAGAGAGAGCTTTGACCGACTGGGGCACAAACCCCCATACCTCAGTGGGCTACGAAGATGAGGCCGTCCCTAGGCCAGCAAAAACTTTCAAACCGCCGGTTGTGCGGGATGACCATTGGTACCGTGCACGACCTGGAGGCAGGACCGAACCGCTGACAAAAACCCAGCTGAGGAGAATGTAGAGACAGGGTTCAGCAGGCCAGAAGACAGGCGACCGAGGCTGAGGGTTCCAAGTGCCAAAAGAAAATGGTGACCGCAGACGGGCTACCATCTGGACCAATTGTCCCTCTCCAGCAAAGCCGGCCAGGATCAGGCATCCAAGGACGTGGCGCCCAGGGAGGACGAGAATCCTCGTAGAACGGCGCCCGTCCCGGCCCAGCCAAAGGCCGCGGCCCCTGGAGAAAACAGATGAGGGTATCATCGACGTCTACCACGGAAGGGATCCCCCTTTCTCAGCCAACGATTTGTCCTTTCTCATGGAATTCCATAAAGACCATTCGGCCACCGACCTATACGGCATGACCTCGGAGAGCCGTGAAACCGTGAAATCGTGGAGTTGGCCCTCAAGCTCCTCATTACCAGCGGATCCGACTCGGCCATTAAGGCCGTATACCAGGCAAACAGGGAAGCTAGAGCGAGAGGGATGCCAGGTTACCAGCCCGGCCTAGAAGGATTGGAGGCTAAGGCCCTTTTCAGGAAGCGCGACTTAGAATATCTCCGCCAATATTTTACCGTGACTCCCGCCGACACTGCCTTTGGTTTGACGACCGAGGAAAAGACCCGGGTAAGCCGTTTGGACAATTACTTAACAGCCAGGGATATGTTCGCTGAAGCTAGGCGAGCCCTCAAGGAAAAGGTCGAGGCCTCGGACCCCTGGAAATCAAAGTACCCACGGAAATACCTCCTGGGGCTGCAAGGCCTATGATTGAGGGCCCCGTTGACCCTTTCTTTGGGCATGAGGCCGTAGACGATCCCACGTTGGGAATATCCGATGAAGAATACGAGGGGATCCTCGGGAAGACCAGCTTGAGCCGAAGGAGGTCGGCATGAACATGATCTTAGCGCTACCGTCTCAGTTTTCAGCCCAGGAGGGCAGACCAACGGCCTGGATGATGATGTGGCCGAGGAGCAGCTCGGTCAGAGGCCAAAGACAAATGAAGAATTGTTGGCCCTAGCTTTTAACGAGGTGATACCCAGAGATGAGCCGAACAAATACCGACATCTCAAGCCGTTGTACATCTCGGCTCATGTAGAGGGTGTGCCCGTGTCCAAAGTTTCGTTGACCGTGGGGCGACGGTCAACATACTTCCCTATTCCCTGATGAGGAAGCTGGACAAGTCAAAAGGGGACCTCATCCCCAGTGACGTGGTCATGAGCAGCTTCGTCCGGCGACAAATCTAAGACCATCGGAGTGTTGCCGTTAAAAATCACAGTGCCGACCAGACAAGGGTCGCGGCCTTCTACGTAGTTCGAATCCAGCGTGGACTACAATATATTGCTTGGATGTGACTGGATCCATCAATCCGGATGCATACCGTCCTCCTCTTCCAACTGTTATTCTTTTGGGACGGCCAGAGGGTATCCATACACCCAAACCCTTCGAAACCAATGCCGTGCAAGCACGGATTTACGACGACGACGTTGGATGGGTTGTCCTCACCGGCCACGATGCAAGCGGCCGACCAACTAGAACGACAGCCCAGAAAGTGCTAGAGTTAGGCGCCGAGAATGCTCGACAAGATTCGGCGCACAAAGTATTGATCGACCTCATGAGCCTTTAGATGACAGACATAGCCACTAGAGAAGAAGGAGCGACGGCCGTGACCGACCTGCTGGAAAGACTCCTGGAACATTGGGCGGGTGAATCCCTACGGCCAAACTCGTCGATCAACCTGATCGAATTCCTCTACGAATTGAGACGAGACAAACGCCTTGACTTTTGACGACCTAGAAACGGCGCCCGCCGAGATGGAAGATGACTACCCTGAGGTCCAGGACCCTTTATTAGAAATAAATGTAGGGTCGGAGGCTGAACCACGACCTCTTTTTGTAAGCCACCTTGTGAACCCTGAGTTAGCGGTCGAGATTATCGGTCTGCTCCATGAATATAAGGATTGTTTTTCTTGGGATTACCATGAGATGTCTGGATTGCCAAGAAATTTGGTTGAGCACGAATTAAAAATCAAGGAGGGATTTAGGCCTTTCCAACAGTCGCCGAGGCGGTTTTCGACCGAAGTACAACTCAAGGTCAAGGAGGAGATTGAACGGCTCCTTAAGGCCGGCTTCATCCGGAACAGCCTGGTACGTAGAGTGGTTGGCTAACATCGTGCCAGTTTTGAAGAGAACTAGGGCTTTGAGGGTTTGCACCGATTACAGAAACTTGAATCTCGCGACCCCCAAGGGCGAGTACCCCATGCCTATGTTAGATCTCTTAGTAGATGGAGCCGCGAAGCACGAGCTCCTGTCTTTCATGGATGGCCATGCTGGTTACAACCAAATTTTCATAGCAGAGGAAGATGTCCACAAGACGGCGTTCAGATGTCCGGGCGCGATTCGGAACCTACGAATGGGTGGTCATGCCGTTCGGCCTAAAGAATGCCGGCGCAACGTACCAGCTGAGTTATGAACCTTATTTTTCATGACCTTATTGGCCGGACCGTTGAAGTTTACATCGACGACGTAGTTGTCAAATCCCCATCCAGAGCTGACCACGTAGGCCACCCTCGACAGGCTTTAGACCGAATGCGGGCGTACGGCCTAAAAATGAACTCGAAGAAATGTGCCTTCGGCGTCACCGCCGGGAACTTTCTCGGTTTCTTGGTTCACCAACGAGGAATCGAGGTAGATAAAAATAAAGCTACGGCCATTATGGCGGCCCCTCCGCCAAAGACCAAGAAGAAACTCCAGTCCTTCCTCGGTAAGGTCAACTTTTTAAGGCGATTCATATCCAATTTGGCAGGGAAGATCCGGCCGTTGACTCCTCTGCTCAAATTAAAAGACGCGAAGCGATTCGTATGGAGGGAAGAACATCAAGCGGCCCTCGACGATATCAAGAGATATTTATCTTAACCACCGGTCCTTATGCCGCCAAAAAGAGGGAAACCCTGAGACTTTACATTTCGGCTTCAGAAGGCCTTATCGGCGTCCGCGGCTCAGAACAACGAGTCGAAACGAGAACAAGTAGTGCACTATCTGAGCCGTACCCTCAACATGGCCGAGCTAAATTATTCGTCGAATCGAGAAATTGTGCTTGGCACTTTATTTCGCGGCTACTAAGTTGCGCCATTACATGCTTCCTTCGGTCGTTCAGATCATCTCCAAGACCGATCTCATCAAATATATGCTCACTCGGCCAATCATATGCGGCCGAATTGGGAAGTGGACGATGGCATTGTCCGAATTCACCTTCCAATATGTGGCTCAGAAGTCGGTCAAGGGGCAGGCATTGGCCGATTTCTTGGCTCAGCACCCGGCTGAGGGACAGGAAGAAGAGTTGGAGGTCGAGATCGGCATGGCCCGCATGGAAAGAACTACTGGACCATGTACTTCGACGACTCTAGTACCAGGAGGCCAGGTCAGGGGCCGGAGTCGTGATCGAGTCCCTCAAGGGCAAAGGTGGCAGTTCGCGTTCCAACTTGATTTCAAATGCACCAATAATCAGGCCGAATACGAAGCGCTCATCATCGGTCTCGAAATCCTGAAAGAAATGAAGGCGACCCGTGTTTTGGTCGACGGTGACTCTCAGTTGGTAATTAACCAACTGGATCGGGGAATACCAGTGCACGAGCGAGAATCTAACTATGTATTATGTAACGGCCCTCAATACGGCCGAGAGTTTTCCAGGATCTACTTTGTTCACGTACCGCGCCGAAAACCATGAAGCCAATGAGATGGCCCAGGTGGCGTCAGGCGTGAATATTCTGGACAATGACCATGATCGCGTGATAAGAATCGAGAGGCGTACCTTGCCAGCTTTGGCTGAACGGGGAATGACAACGCAAGTGTCATCGGCCGAGATCACCGATGAAGTCAACACAGCCGAAGCCGACTGGCGCTAACCTATAGTGAAGTATTTGCACGACCCCTCCGGCAGCCATGAGAGGACTACACGTTTCCGAGCTCGGTGTTATTTAATTTATCAGAACGAGCTGTATCGAAGAGATCAGACGGCTTATTGCTCCTATGTCCCAGCACAGAGGACATCAAGGTTATCATGACCGAATCCCACGAGGGGATTTGCAGCGCTCATCAGTTTGGTGTCAAGATGAGATGGTTGGTTCGGAGGCACGGTTATTACTGGCCGACCATTTTAAAGGACTGCATAGAATATGCGAAGGGATGTATGAAGTGTCAAATCTACGGCCCCATACAAAGGGTGGGCCGTGGATATCATCGGCAAAATCCATCCAGCGGCGTCCAACCAACAGCGACTCTAGGGTTCGAGGCAGAGTCCTATGAGTCGATCTCTCAGCGCACAGGTGGTCAAATTCTTTGAGAGTCACATTGTCCAGATTCGGTATACCTGAAACTATCACGGCAGATAACGGCCCGGTTTTCGCATCGGCCGAGACTTAGGAGTACAACGAAAGGATGGGGATCAAATTGGTCCACTCAACACCTTACTACCCCCAGTCTAACCGGAGAGGACGAGGCGAGCAATAAGGTAATCAAGGGCATCCTCGAGAAAATGATTGAGGAAAAACCTAGGGCATGGCACGACTTGCTCCCTGAAGCCCTTTGGGCTTACCGAATCTCAAAAAGATCGGCCACGGGCACATCCCCTTATGCCTTAACCTACGGTCATGACGCCATCGTTCCAATGGAGCTAAAAGTTCGGTCTCTCCGTGTGGCTGAACAGCCTGGGCAAGAAAGGAAGGACTATACGCAAGCCATGGCTCAGGAGCTAGAAGATTTGGAACAGTCCAGACTCGATGCTTATAACCTAATGCAGGCAGAGAAGCAGATTGCGGCAAGGGCCTATAGCAGAAGGGTCAAGCAGAAGACTTTCGCCGAAGGCGACTTGGTATGGCGAGCCGTGCTTCCTAACGGGACTAAAGACCCTCGGTTCGGCAAATTCTCACCCAATTGGGAAGGGCCGTTTATTATTGAACGAATTCTTGGCCGAGGTGCATTTCAGTTGAGAGATATGGATGGAGAATGGCACAACTTGCCAATAAACGGCCAGTATTTAAAGAAGTATGCCCCGTCATTATGGGAGACGGTCGAGAAAGAATTATGAGGATTGCAATTGGCGAATAAATAAAGTAAACGACACGACAAAGATAGAAGGGAGAGCGTGCATTCAGGTTAGAGAAGAAAAGAGTTACACTTTATCTAGATCAAAGGAAGAGGGTCGCGTTTATAAAGGAACGACCGGTCGTGGCCGATTACAACATATAAATGTGCATATAAGAAGAGGTAGATCATATCCTAAAATCTACGAACAACAGCTTCGTGGTCTCCTCGCTGGACAGGAGACGTTTCTCCCCGAGGTGATGTCTCCGCCACCCATATCGTCACTAGCAACAGCCGACTTAAAGCCAAGGCTTCACTCAGGCCATGGCTGGGGCCGTTACTCGGATGCAGATACGGCCGGGTGAAACCAGGGCCGTCATTCTGGACATGGGTTCAGCCGACTTAAAGCCAAGGGTTCAAACACCAAACCAAAAGCCTCCCATCGGAGCAACTTATATTTTCCTCTGAATGCACTTTCAATATTTTTACTTGCTTTCCTAGGAGTAGTGTTAGATTGTAAGGAAAATCCGTTCATCAATATATCATACGACCCTTGATTTTCAAGGCGCAGGAGCACCATCTCTGTTACTCCATGAGCAACGCGCCGGAGCACCGCCCAAAACCCACCACCAACACCACCACTAAACGGCCTTGTAGCTCATGCCGTGAACCTGACGGCCGAGATCAGTTCCTCTCTTGGCCACAATCGTTTGATTAGGAGTTGAACTCAAAACAGGCGCACCACTTAACCATCTCATCCACATCACCATCTCGATGCACGGAGACCGTGCTGGCACCCCGCGAACAACCGCACCGCATCCAAAAGAAGAAAGCCACGTGTTAACGCACATCCCTCGGCCCGGATCACCAGGCCGTGAGATTTGCACAACCAACAAAAAGAGTTTTTCCTAGGGCAACAGATGGTATTTCTTTTATCACTTGAAGGGAAATATGAAAGCCTCATTTCACTTGAAGCAGCGGGATCCAATATTAGGGTATTTTGTAAGGGCAGCCAAGTCTTATCGTCTAGGGGAGTTCAATCAACACTTCTCCATGATAAATCGACTACGTGCAGGCTTCCATATGTGGTCTCAAGCCTATTGTGATAGACGACGATATAATGTGATGACAACTAATATTGTGGAGTCCATTAATTCAGTTCTTCGTTTTGCAAGGATGCTTCCGGTGGTATACTTGGTCGACGAAATTACAAATCTGCTTCTCTATTAGTTTAGTCAACGTCGAGATTTAGTAATGAAATGTCAATCTTCGTTGTGCCCTGATTTAGGTGAAAAGAAGTTAAGGAAGAGGTTAAATGTTGCTTCAAGGATGAATGTGGTCAAAATCAATTATGTGGAGTATAATGTTCTGGATGGTGATATGAACGGTCTGGTGCACTTGCAAAACCATACTTGTACGTGCAGGAAGTTTCACTTCGAGCAACTCTCGTGCAAGCATGCTATTGCGGTATGTCGGCACTTGAAATTGAACCCCTACTCCTTCGCCTCTTCATATTACACATGAGGTACATGGGCAGCTGCATATGCTGAATCCATTTATCCTGGACTCAAGGGACATGGGTTATTCTTGAAAATTTGAACAATGTAAAAATCCTCCCTCCTCTTTCAAAGGTTATGCCAAGGCGTCATAAAACGCAAAGAATAGCTTCTAAAGGAGAGGACTCGCGTGAAAAAAAATGCTCAAGGTGTGGTGTGAAGGGCCACTACCGAAATACATGCAAACAATTTGTCCCCGTCACCAACAAACAGCAGGTTGTATAGATGTTAGAATTGTTTAGTTTGCATGTCTCTTTTCATAAACTAGGAAGTTGACGAATAGTTGGGGTGATGCTGCAAGGATGAAGGTCGGTCAACTCAACTGTCATGCCAGGCATACGGAACAGGGTAACAAGTCCCTTGCAATGAGAGGCCAGTATTAGTATAAATTGGTGAAGATACGGTGCCACGGGTCACAATGAAACCAGCTGTAAAAACAATGTTCCAGTGGCCAATGTGTCGTAGAGATTATCATTTTTGTTGGTTTTTTATGTATCGTTAAATTGAATTTCAATTGTATTGGATTTGGTGTTATGTGTATTGTGATTTCAGTCACATTGCCATAAATTGGTTTCCTTTGCTAGACAACGTCATGTATTCCCTATTTATATTGACACTATCGCCATGGTATTGTCCTTTTCTTGCCAGAGCATTGGTATTATGATCGGTTCATAATTGTATATCATTTCGTACCCTTCTAGCTTATGATTTGGTTATGTTTTTGAGTTAAACTTGTGCTTTTAATCCTTTTGTGTTTATCTTTCAATTCATTGAGCTTTAGGTAACAATGATGACTTTGGATAGGAAATGATGCAATTCATGCATGTTAAGGCCTGATTTGGGTGAATGGAAGAAGAGCTTAAAGACAAACTAATTTTGGCTACAGCCCAGTTTCGTAGGTCAACTTCGTGGCCTTGGATCAGCATGCTCAAGGGCTCGGATGAGGTGAAGATCTGCATGAAACTTGTTCCAATGGGTGTCTAGTACCACATATCCAAATTTCAGCCCAATGTAACATATGTGGAGTGCTTAGCCCATCCAACACTCAACCTTGGTCATGAGGATTTGCAGCTGCCAGCTTTTTGTCATGTGCCTCCTTTTAGCCATGTGCCTCACCCCAACTATAACTGACTTTGTACCCAACATAATGAGTGAAGTAGGGAGGCATTCCAGCTATGAAATTATAAAGGAGCAAGTTGGTACATGATGGAGCTATTAAAGAGAAAGCATGTGCATGCATGTGAAGCAAAAAGAAAGAAATGAAATGAAATGAAGTCAATTCCAGTCTCTGTTCGGCAGCCAACTTGAAAGGCCCAAAACGCACACTTCTACTGCTCCGATGGGAATACTTTCTTCATAGAAGTTGTTCCAATGGATGTCTAGTATAACATATCCAAATTTGAGCCCCATTGGATACGTTTTGAAACCTCTGGCCTTCCTACACCAAGCCTGGTTCAGAAAACTCGTTTTTGTTCAACAACCAAAAGAAGACCACATGGGTTGGCAGCAAAAGGCAGCCACAATTGAACACCTTTGAACCCATGTGAAGAAAGCTTGAGGTGCAGCAAAAGAAGTATGGGATGAGATTGATTCCAACCACACTAACATAGACAAGATGAAGTGTGAGTTATGGGTTGTATTAAAAGAGGAATGGTGGTGTTGGATTTCATCATGATGTTCCTCCCTCTTAGCCCTATAAATAGAGAAGCCTTCAAGCTTCAAAACACACCCCAAGGGGGGAGCTCTCAAACACTTCTCTAGAGCTCCCTTCCCTTCTCTCCCTCAAATTCTCTTAGTTTCCTTTCAAGTTGTCAATTGTTGTAACAAAATGATTTTACTAAATTTTCCTTCAAGTTTTCTTAGTTCCACTTTACTTTTATTTGTAATGTACATTCTTTCTTAAGTATTCAAGTTTAATTAGTTTCCAAGTTTCAATTATGGTTTTTGTTCTTATTCATTATGCTTATAAGTTAATATGCTAGTTTGAATGATTGATCACCATTTAGGCTTGCATGTTAGCTATCTTGGTTTGAATTAAGAGTAGACACCATGCTTTAATTTGAATTGAACTATGAATAGGAAGAGTATGTATGGACATTCGACAACAAGAATTAGATACATTTTTGGTTGTTTAAATTGTTCTTCTATGCTTAATGGGTTCCTAATGCTTAATTTTAGGTTAGACAACAAATGATCAAATTAGGGAATTAGGAACACAAGGTTATGACCAAACACCATGGCTTAATCATACTTTAGCTAGAATCAATCCAATAATCTAATTGAACTTGGAAACTTATTTGCTTGAGTTATTTCCTTTTTTTTCTTGTTTTATTTATTTTCTTTTCCATTTCTGTTTTGTGTAGGGAAAATGAATTGGATCATTCAATCACCAATCCTCGTGGGATCGACCTCGTACTTACATATGCTATACTACCGAACGACTTGTGCACTTGCGAGTATCACAAGTTGAGGATGCAGCTGAATCCATTTTGGTGCAGCTGAATCGAAGCAACATATTATATTGTACCTTTTTTGTAGTCGTATTGGTATCACAATGTAAACTGTCTGTGTCCAAAATGAAAGGGCCTAGAAGGCTAACTAAAAATCCATCATGTACATAAAACTCCTTGAAATGCAATTCTTACGCAATTACCGTGATATTGGTAGTATTTCATCATTTGTCATTGCAACTTCAGACGATGCATATGGGGTAAATGTGGGCCAATTACAAGGTCAATTGTCCTATTGTTTTACGTAATATACTTATAGTTTTGGGAAGTCAGTGACCTTCGTTTGTTTGGTTATTTGTCATGTTTCAGGTGGAATCATTATCATGACGATTGAAGCTGCATAAGAATTGGTACCCAAAATTAGAGATGTGCACTATATTGGCTATGCCTTTTTAATGGCAATTGGAAATCAATACAAAATGGAAAATGACCATTTCTGCCATAACCAATCTAAGATACATCAAATCTTTTCCATTACATCCAAAACCTAACCAACATTAACCTGCCAACTGTAAATGACCAAACCTCCCATTACATTCGGCAAACAACAACAAAATTACCATTACAAACATGAAAACAGAGACCCAACACCACGGGGTTTTCATCTTGCCTTTTCCAGAGTTTCTTTCTTGTTTCAAGCGGTTTATTTTCCTAAGCAAGCCTGGAATTATGTACTTCGATCTATCACACATCTATGGGTCAGCCCATTCCCAAAATGTACATCCATTCTTTTGCAAAAAAGGAAACAATTTATTTAAACACAGAGACGCACCATCACAATTGGAATCCATGAAAATCCCAAATTTCAGCATTCAAAGTAGACAAATAAACTTACCCTTCCACATACTTGAAACCTCATTCCAGGATGAGAAACCGTCCATGAGGTATGCGATTTGACAACGTTCCCACAGTAGCAGAGCCGTGAACATAGTGAACTTACCTCTTCCAAGTCCCATCGAGATCTTGAAGTCTACTCTTCAGCGTGCAAGCGAGACCTCACTAACTCAGCCGCACCGCTACGGAGGCTCCTCCTACTCATCTCCTTGTTTTGTCATTATGAACTCTTGTTCAACTTGTGCGATAATTAGGGTGCTAAAGAGGGCTAGCTTGTATTCAATGGGTTTCACTTGCGTGTGCACAAATTGGAGGGGAAATCGTCTGAGCGCACGAACATGAATAATGGACTAAATGGGGCTCCAAAATGTGGTGTTGCGCCTTCCACTTTATTTTTGTTCCAGAGTTTTTTTTTTTATAAAAAAATTTCCATTGTCAATGGTTGGGGCCAAATCCGCATTTACTTTTTATTGATACCCTTATTTTAGTACAAATATGACGTTGTATACACTTGCAAATACAGGTACATGCCATCCATCGTTGCTTGTTTATTGGTATTTCTTACTGAGCTATTGGTGTTATAGTGGCACTTTATTTCTTTTCTATTGCCTGATATTGTAGTTATATTGGCATTGGAATGTAAACTATGTATTATTTTCGCTTACGATTGCTATTATATCATACTTATATTGTCTTACGTGTTGGTTTTGCAATGTCATTTTACAAGTGTATGTACAAAGTTAAAGTTTGTGGAAGGGTAACTACCAATGGATTCCAAACATAAACGTGCTTCCAATGCTATTTTTACGCAATTACGTTGATACTCCCACAACACCTTCTTTTGTGATTACAAATTCAAACGATGCAGGGGGCAAATGTGGGGCAAATACAAGGTGAAGTCTCCTATGTGTTTTACAGGACATAGTTGGTGAAGGAGGATTAGGAATGTTCACCCCAACAAATTGCTCATGTGTTGGCAAGAACACCCTTGAATTGACATAATGTGCCCAAGCCAGTCCCAAAGCTGGACTCACCCGCCTGCCTAATGTATGGAAGCAATCCAAGTTTCCCAATCTCACCCCATTGATTCCATCATCTGGGTCAATGAAATCCATGACATGGTTTGTAAGAACTACCTCCACCCCAAATTTGTTTGCAAAAGCCTTCAATCTGCCTTCAATCTTGAAAAACATTTCAGATCACCGTTTCAAATCTGCGGGTGTTCTGCCATCCTGTGACCGGAACAGTGCAGCATTGGAATCAATGACAATGAGCTTCAAAGGTAAGCGGGTGTGATCAATGACAATAAATGTTTCTATGTATTGAAGGACATGGATCAGTTGTTGTGCATCATGAACGACATCAATATAAATGTCTTCCAAGGGGTTTACCCCAATGAAGTTGGGATGTGATGCCTGATACACCTTGGCTAGTTGTTGTAATCGACGAAATAAGAAGCTGAATTCTATGTATATGTAGAGGGAGGCTCCTAGTCCGCCATGGCCGTGTTGGAGTTGAGCTCGTATTGTTAGTTGGAGACAAAGTTGCGTCTCCTAGAACAGCTCTCTCCTACCAATTCGGTTATGGAGTTGTAGGGTATCCCACCGCCCAAACATGCATCTAGACTTGGGCATCCGATGCTTAACTTAGGGGTTGTAAGAGGAAAGAGCAGGAGATTTTGTGGTGTCATTTTTGTTGTCTTATTAGGATACATTTTGAACGCATCCATTCTATATATACAATATGAGTATCTTAAAATCGTGTTAACTGTTGTTGGAAAAACAAAACTGTGTACTGCAGAACACAAAATAATGAATCCAAATTATATCTGTTGCAGTTTCAAAACTTACCTAATACAAAATAATAAAAAAAGGGCACCTCAAAAAAGAGGCCACCTTATACTTCCATTTTACACACTATGTCCACTACATTTGACAAGGTCCAAAGTAATATTAGAAGTCAAACCTTTTGTATGTGGAAACATTCACAGTTGCATACTGTTCAATTGCGGCGACTGCGACCCATTAAATTCATGACCCCTCCCACAGTGATGTTGTCCCACTTTCCTTCTGTATCCACAATTTTTGCAAACTTTTGAAATAGTTCGAAATCGATTTCCAATTGTTTTTGCTTCAGCTGGGCCATTTCGTCAGATTCCTTGAATACCAAAAGTAAAGTCGTGAGGGGCATTTAGAGTTTTAGCTTTCATAGCCTTTATATGTAGGACATGCATCTGGGCTTGATAACGAGACCGAATTGTGCGCTTTTTTATGACACCCCACCTAGCTTGGCCCTCCATAATTTTTGAAACTATGTATGCGTGGAGATTTTTCCAAAACATGGTGTTGATTTCAATCCATGGACCAAGTCTGCAGTGACTTCTGCAATCCATTGACCAAGTCTGCAGTGACTTCTGCATGGAGCTTTTTTATGACACCCCACATTGCTGCAATCCATGGACCAAGTCTCCAAGTGACTTATGTTGCTGATTTGGCAGCTGTTTCAGTGTCCCCTCTTTTAGTAATGGAAATAGTCGGGTTTGGTGTGGGGTTTGGGTCCATGGTTGTTGGGTATTTAGTGCGGGTTGGTGTCAGAATTAGTTTGCCCAAACTTGGGGTTATTGTGATGTGAGTGAAATTTCTGCTCAAGCTGTGGGGTTTGAAGGAGTTAATGTGATGGAAATATCTGGTTGATGCAGCTGGGTTACAGTAAATATTGTGAGGTAATAATGACCGGGAGTAAATGAGAGTTAGGAAGTGGTGGGAGTTATTGGCGGGAGTTGTTAGGGCCAATTTTTTCCGGGAGTTATTGGGCGGGATGTCATACTTGGGCTTTGTGTAATTGGGTATATCACTATTTGGTGCAGTTGTTTGCTGTATGGGACCCTTGTTGTATTTCCAATTTCTTATTTATTCCTTTTGTCATGTTTGACAAATTTCCCTCATGTAGCAAAAGTACAAAATGTCCCAATTTCTGAGTACGGTAATTTGACAATGTACCAATTTAGATGTTTAAAAAAGTGTACAAGGAAATTTTTTCCGTTCCTAATTTCCTTTTTGCTTTCTTCCAATTTCCTTTATATCAATTTCCTTTTTTTAATATTTCGGGATATACATTTCTCTAGTTTCTGGAAATTGAGAATTAGGGAACTTGCTAGTAAGCTATTATTCCGATGTTATATACCTAAATATTAATATAGTATAGACTTTTTCATGAAGGTTTTTTTTTTTTTTTTTTTCTAATTTGCGTATTTACAGTTTTTGATGTCTGTATTTTTGTATGGACAATGATGTCAATGTTGACATACCTTTATTCCCATTTGGTGCTGCTGTAATGGGCTTATTACAATGCTCTAACTAACAGAGAAGAGTAATGGGTGCACAATGACATCTAACGTACTGTTAATTCAATATAAAACAGACTACTTCCTCTATATAAGAGGGTCTAACTTACTCCTTCAATTCAATATAAAACAGAGTACTTCCTATATATAAGAGAGCAAAGCTGTACTAAACCTCACCATATTGTTGTTTACAAAATCAAAAATGAACACTGAACCTAACGTTAGCTATTTTGCAGACTGCATGTGTGAATTTACCCCATCGATACTTGAAGATGTCCGATGTAGCCCCTCCAAACGACCATGTCAGTTACCCGGGAGACCATCCATTGCATGTGCCATTCCCATGTCCACTTGGGACTCCAAATGGCGATCCCACTTTATCTAGAAGTGAGGCTGACAACAATGATCCGCTAGATGAAGCATCACCTCCAATATTTGTCTAAGGCTACGGATTGGTGGGAAACCAAATGTGATATTCATGGCCAGGTGATGGGAAACTTGACGAACAAGTTGAACAAAGCATATGATGGAGAAGTGAAGCAAACTATGAAAGAAAAAAGTTGGAGCACAAAGTTAGACTCCTTGAAGTTAAAATTGGAAGAAACAAAGAAAGATGTTGTTGTCCAAAAATTCACTCAATCTAAAGAATTTAACCATGAAATGGTTGAATGTTTCAACAATGGGTTTGAGATGTTCCGAGATTATGCTTAAATCGTCTCACCATACTACAATTGGAGCGAAATAGATGTTACTGGTGTTTGGGAGGTGCTGAATAGGTGTGGACAGGGAATGGCTTATCATAGCCTTGTGCATGCAGCAATGAAAAAGAATAAGGACATGGATCTATTGATGGACCTGTAACCATTTGGATTTTGGTAGGGTTGGTGGAGCTAGGTCAGGTAAGTGGGGGTTGGAATCATTTTGTGGGGGTTGCTGTCATGTGAATGAATGTGGTGCCTTGGTTACGCCTTCCTCGTATTGTAACAGTTGAGTGACAAATTATTAACTTTGTATAAATTTAAAGTACTGTCAACTGGATGTGTGCGTATTGTATGTTTATTGCTCTCATATTGGCACCCTAATGTACGTATTTTGAGGTTTTATTGCTGCTTTATTGTGTGGGGAGCCGTTGCTTTTACAAAAGGATTTAAGAGATTCACAACTCTGACAACAACATTATCATTATTTCACAAAGCTCTCCGTTTCATTATATCTAGTTATTCGAACATAACTACGTATGAAAGACGATGGTTATATCAAATCCACACATAAACTTAGGTATAAATAAAGTAATGAACATGAATACAATCTCATATGCTACAAACTCTTTGTACCATGTTGTATTAACAAGGATGGGCGACTTTTGTACATCCATAAAAGATAACCTCTACATCTGTTTAAATATACAGCTATACCAAACATGTGAAGTACATAATGTCAAAAAATGCATTGTAAGAAAGGAGAAGTGAGTACAGCCCTTGTGGTATGGATTACAAGTACTGGCGAATTAGGTTAGAGAAATGAACAGTGGACCATATTCCTACCTACTACAAAATGACAACACTTGATCTGCCACGTGTATAAAATGTCAAAAATGTATGTGGCATGTAAGGCAATACATCACATTAGGTTTCAGCATTTACAATATGACGAAACAGCCTGCAATTGCTTTCACATAGGTCCACATAATCAGTGAAGTCAATACGTGTATGAACCTGGAAGGACCACCAACATAATAAGGACACATGTGCCACGTCAGCATTCATATAAAGGGAAAATTGAACATCCAAAATTTTAACTAATAATTGTAATAAGTAATTTATTAACCTTTCATAATGAACATGAAACAAGTTTTGGATGATACACAATCGGAGTTCACAACATATGAGATACTTAAATGATATACCACTTGTAAAAGATGTACGTTACCATCTATAGTTTTCAATTCCCCAATACCTTAAACTTTGATGCAAAAAATTAGGCCTTTTTGTTAATCAAACTTGGACATGGTGCCAAAATAATGTAAGTTGTATTAAATGAAGACAGAATTCACAACTCAGGACTTAAGACTTAATTGAGATGAGGTAAATTAATCCTGAATTCCCAAGGAGGACTTAAACAGTGAATTGAAATGAGGTGAGATTTGGACTTTTACCTCATACATAGGCCTCCCCCTTGAAAGCCTCGATTGCAAGCTTCAATCGATAGTAGCCAAACTTCGATAGGTCAATGGTATCAAAAGGAACGCCGACACTTAGATACTCAATGAATTTGACTGTCATAATGCCGCATGAGGTACTGTCCACCCAAGAAGTAGACAAATTAGAAGTGCACGTATTTACAACATCCACAAAGTCCATTAAATTAACACAGCTTACCCATCACTTTGTTGAGGAACATCTGGAATTCTGCAAATTCATCTTGGACATATCAATCCCCTTTTTCTTCACCGCTTCAACCTCCGATTTCTCATAAAACCGCATTTCGTAAAGCACCTGTGCAAGCATATGGGTAATTGGCTCCATAGATCTAACAAGCATCGTGTTGGAGGTAAAAGCAGTATATGAGTCATACACAGTGAGAGTATGTCTGACAAAGTCAATTTCTACAGCCACCCAATGGCACTGTCGAACATTATACGGGACATAGACTTTGTGTAACAACCCGATCCTTATATAATATTTAACTAATATTTTATTAGAGGAAAAGACTAGTATACCCTTAGAATATTTTATTTGGTTTAAAATTGACTTTTTGACTGGGAAGGAATTTGGGAAATCCACTTGTACCGTTGCGTAGAGCGCGACGAAACGAGTCCGTAGACACATAGTGGGCTCGAATCGGATTTGTAACGAAGGAATTACAAGCAAATTAAGTTGAGGGGCAAATTGGTAACTTTGCAAGATCAGATTTTTAAAATCTGATTCTTCTTCTCCCTTTCTTCTCCATGCGACAGCCCCCTCCCCTCTGTTATTTTTCCAGCCACCTTCTCACCACCATAACCACCGCCACACTCCACCCCAATCCACGAGACCGGTCGGGTTAGAACCGCCACCACCCCAGCTTCTCATCTTGCCGCCTCCCAGCCACCGCGAGCCGGAGATCTCAACGGAAAAAGCTTCGAAACCGTGGGTTTTTGAAAAAACTTCCCAAGTTTCGTTCTCTCTCCTCCGGCCACCAAATTAGGTATGGTCTTTCAACTGATTTTCATGTTCTAGCTGATGGCTGGGTAGGTTTTGAGAGATTTCAAGGTTTGAAGGGTTGATTTTGAAGTTGAGATTCTGCCGAGTTTAGGATGCCGAAATCAGCCACTTCCAGCCACTTTTTGGCCATAGTCCAAGAACAAAAGTGGTTCCAAATAGGGTGTATTACCTAGGATAGGAGTTTGGGCCAACGATTTGGAGAAAATCCGGCCACCGGAAATTGTTAGGCACACCCACGCGCGGCCAGCGCTTGGGCCAGGTAGCAAGGACCACTCCTGGTCCTAGAATAAACCTCGTGTCCTCACGAGCGTGTGGGAATTCGCAGATCTCAATTCGGATAACGTTTGAAACCGAACGGATCTCGCATATTGTGCGATTTCCGGGTTCAAAATTTTTTGGACCGTTGGATCGTAGTCAAACTGGAGTATGTTGTTCCACGTAATTTCAGGATCGTGTAGGATCCGACGGATCATCAATCGGAGTCCTGGGTACTCCTGAAAAGGCCAACCCTAGGGCTAGTATTACGGAAAATCGTTCATCTTGCCGATCGTGCGATCGTGAGCAATCCGACCGTCCAAATCGAGACCAAACTCTCAGGACATGTGTCCTAGGCATAGTGGAACCTCTAGGAATGATCGGATTAGAATTCGAATTCTGAGGTCATGGACCCCACAGGGTCCGAGTTGACTTTTTTGGGACTTTATCGCTTTTGAGTCCTAAGTTACTATTAAATCATGCCCATTGAGAGGAAAGTTAGTGTGGGAATAGGAATGACCTTTAAAAGGGATGCACGCACTTTTAGGAGCCGGGGGTTAGGGTTTTTATTTTAATATTATATTATTGAGCAGAGTTATTAATAAGGATTATGATGGTTATTAAGACACCCGGGCACCAGTTTACCCGTAGGAGGGACCTTCAAAGGGTCCAACTAGCTCAAATCACCTGTGAGTGGACCTTTTTTTTTATAAATGATTTTATGCAATTAATGTCATTATTTGATCTTGAATAAGTATTTAATGATTGATGTTTTTCTAGCATGTTATTTCTGGTTTTAAATCCTTTTTATGTATTTGCTGCCAAGTTGAGAATCCTTAAAGGATAGGAAAAGTATAAATTGGGATAGTTATCAGATTGAGTGGCAGCAGGCTTTAAGGTTCATTAAGACCTAGTTTTATAAATTCTAGTTGTTTTCAGAAAAGGTATTTATACGTATATATATTTATATATTTCAGAAACCACTTAGGTACCCAAGATTGCCTTCAGTATAATAAATGTTGTCTTCGGAATTAAATGGTTGCCTTCGGTTATAACGATGTCTACGGACATCCAGTTGCCTTCAGTTATAATGATGTCGACGGACATCCAGTTGCCTTCGAGTAGGTCAACATGCTTGACACAGCCCCACGAGTTCGGGGATGCTCGAATCGTGTGGTGCTAGGAGTGCAGCTCAGGTGGGCCAAGTGTTCCCTAAGTCTAGCTAGGATTGCTGATCAGGCCAACCAAGTGTCCCCTGAATTCTGCTAGGGTTGTGGCTCGGGTTGACTTTGTGTTTCCCAAGGTTTGCTAGGACGTGTCACTCCGGTGGCGCGAGGACGTGTCACTCCGATGGCACGAGGACGTGTCACTCCGGTGGCACGAGGATGGAATTGACGGAATCAAAAGGAATTGACGTAATTATACATGGGTACACCTAGGTGGTAGATTTAAAGTTGATTTCAATGCTTTCGAGGACTTAATGTTTTAATCAAGTGTATGATTGACTCTATATACATAGATATAAATAGGAATGCATTAATTCCAGGTACGAGTATATATTTAAGAAATGATTTAGTTTCATAACCGTTTTTAGAGAGGGGTTAGTATGTTCATATGCTATTTTCTAAACTTTGTTTTTGGTCCACTCACCTTTTTAATGTTTTGCGCCTTCAGGCAGGAGTCGTGCATCAGTGCGCCACCACCGGGCCAAGTCCACCTTCCGCCACATCCCTTGACAACGTAAGGTCTTGTATAATTATTTTATGCTTGTAATCTTCTGTGTAGAGCTCTGATATTGCCCTAGATTGCATGTCTAACTGTTGGAATGTAATTATTTGCATGCTGACAGTTGGTGTATATTTTATATGCATGTTTGACAGGTGTAATCTTGGGATTGGTCTAATTGCAGGGGAGACTCTGCTGAAGTTTTCAGCAAAAGTCAAATCCCAGTTTTAGTTGAAAGTTGACAAGAAGGTCAATTAGGTCATTTGTGCTCGGCACTTGCCAAGTGTCGAACACGAACAAGGTTCAGCTCGGATTCCAAAATGGAATTTGGGTCGGGTCCTGTCACCTTGCGCACTTTTTTCCATGCTTGCGCATACCCATGTTTCCATGAACCATGGACAAAGTGTTGTATATTTTTGAGGTAGTTAAGTAGAGGGTCAGTGGTCCTTGAAGCAGTTTGTTTCCTCGTAACTCGTTTGGTAGGAGTTGTTAATGGCTGTAAAAATTGCTGCAAACAATTGTGAATGCCATGTTACATAAACAAGAACCAATGCACCGAACACAGCCAACAACATTACTCCCACCAATGCAACAAATGCAATGAATTGAATATGTACACATTAATACTTGCAAACAAAAATCGGCAATTGTCACTCCGTTCCAAACACCAAATGATGACAAAGTTGTCTTTTGCGTATTAGAAACATGGCCATGTCAAGGTGCTGACATTTCAGGTCACAAAAACAACCTCAATATGACAACATATGACACATACTCAAGGTTATAAATTAATAAAATCATCCAAATAAAGCAGGGTTTAAATTGTTACCCTGGAACTTGTTGCGTCGATTCAGCTGCACCAAAATGGATTCAGCTGCATCCTCAACTTGTGATACTCACAAGTGCACGAGCCGTTCGGTAGTATAGCATATGTAAGTGCGAGGTCGATTCCACAGGGATTGGTGATTGAAAAATCCAATTCAGTTTTCCTACACAAAACAGAAAAACAAGAAAGAAAAAATAAATAAAACAAGAAAAAAAGAAAAAAAAACTCAAGCAGATAAGTTCCCAAGTTCAACTAGATTAACGGATTGTTTCTAGCTAAAGTATGATTAAGCCATGGTGTATGGTCCTAACCTTGTATTCCTAATTCCCTAATTTGATCATCTGTTGTCTAACCTAAACTAAGCATTAGGAATCCATTAAGCATAGAAGGACATTTTAAACAACCAAGTATGTATCTAATCCCTGTTGTCGAATGTCCATACATACTCTTCCTATTCATAGTTCAATTCGAATTAAAGCATGGTGTCTACTCTTAATTCAAACCAAGATAGATAACATGCAAGCCTAAATGGTGATCAATCATTCAAACTAGCATATTAACTTATAAGCATAATGAATAAGAACAAAAACCAAAATTGAAACTTGGAAACTAATCAAACTTGAAACTAAAGAAAAGAATTTACATAACAATGAAAAGTAAAGTGGAACTAAGAAAAACTTAAGGAGAATTTCAACACAAAGATTTCATTACAACAATTGAAAACTTGAAAGAGAAACTAAGAGAATTTGAGGGAGAGAAGTGAGGGGAGCTCTAGAGAAGTGTTTGAGAGCTCCTCCCTTTGGGGTGTTTTTTGAAGCTTGAAGACTTCTCTATTTATAAGGCTAAGAGGGAGGAACACCATGGTGAATTCCAACACCACCATTCCTCTTTTAATACAATCCATAACTCCCACTTCATCTTGTCTATGTTAGTGTGGTTGGAATCAATTCCATCCCATACTTCTTTTGCTGCACCTCAAGCTTTCTTCACATGGGATTTCAAAGGTGTTCAATTGTGGCTGCCTTTTGATGCCAACCCATGTGGGTTTTCTTTTGGTTGCTGGAAAAAACGATTCTCTGAACCAGGCTTGGTGTATGAAGGACTGAGGTTTCAAAATGTATCAAATATGGCTCAAATTTGGATATGTCATAATACACACCCATTGGAACAACTTTTATGAAGAATGTATTCTCATCTGAGCAGTACAAGTGTACCTTTTGAGCCTTGCAAGTTGACTGCCGAAAATAGACTAGAATTGACAATGCATTGCAGTCAGCTTGTGGGCTTGTTTTGGGCTTGATCTTCCCTCCTAAAAAATCTGGAAAATCTGGATCTTCAAACCCTTTGAATTATCTTTCCAAGCATATGCAGCCCAACTCAAGAAAAAATCAAAAAGACTTCAAATGTCATTTTTGGCCCAGGAACGCAAATGCTGCTGAATTTGACCTTAAGCTGCAAAAACTTGCATAACTTCCTCTAGGAGACTCAGAATCATGAACCGTAAAATGCTCTAGAAACTAGACTTCTGCATCTTTCCAATGATATAGGGTTCAACATTTGATTCATCCTGATCAAGTACAGTCCAATTCGTGAAGTTGACTGATCTGCAGACATCGTTTTGAGCTAACTTGTCTCCAAAATGCATTTAATGAGTCTCAAGCTTATTACACTGAAACAAACACAAAATTTATTAAAAGCACAAGTTTAACTCAAAAACATAATCAAATCATAAGTTATAAGGGTACAAAATGATATATAAATATGCACCGATCAGAACTCATCCATGCAGTTTAATCTAAAAGTTTGTAAAAACAATCTGCTCTTGTCTACCGCGCAAATCTCACGGCCTAGAGTTCCGGGGCCGAGGGGATATGTGTTGACACGCGGCTTCCTGCTTTTGGGTGTGGTGCGGTTGTGCGTGAGCGTGCCAGCACGGTCTACCGTGCGTCGAGATGGTTGATGTGGATGGAAATGGTTAAGTGGTGCGCCTGTTTGAACTCGTCTTCTAATCAAACGATTGTAGCCAATAGAGGAACTAATCTCGGCTGTCAGGTTCACGGCCTGAGCTACAAGGCCGTTTAGTGGTGGTGTTGGTGGTTGGTTTTGGGCAGTGCTCGCGCGCGCTGCTCAGGGAGCGACGGTCGTATGATATATGGGGTGAATGAGCGAATAACAAAGATGGTGCTCCGGCGCCTTCAAAATCAAGGGTCGTATGATATATTGATGAATGAATTTTCCTTACAATCTAACACTACTCCTAGGAAAGCAAGTAAAGATATTGAAAGTGCATTACAGGAGAATATAAGTTGCTCCGTGGGAGGCTTTGGTTTGGTGTTTGAACCCTTTGAATGTAGCTTGAGCCTTGTATTTATAGGAAGAGTTCTTGGAGGAGTAATCGAGGCTTAAAATCTGCATGGTGGAGCATGATTAGAGCAAGTGGGTAGTCCAATCAACATTTGGGATCGTGAAGTATGGTGTTGTGACCCCATAAATCCTGGTGAATCTCGACCGCCGCCCTGATCGTGGGCTCTGCGCTTCTGGCCATGGAGACGCATTTATTGTTCTGATAGCTGGTGACCTAATCTCTCAAGCTGCAAGAATTCTTGTGAGAATGTCCACGTCTAATCACTCTGTTTTCAGTCGCCAAACCCTGACTTCAGTCACTTCCCACCTTCCCTCATGCATTAAATGCTTATTCGTGGCCAGTGGGTTTGCTGCAATAAACAGAGGCACCACTTCATTAAATGAAGCATGGGACCCTGTTATCACGTGATGATTTGATTTTAATATCTCTGGCCGTGATTCTGCTCGGCCTCGGCCTCGGCTTACAATCGAGGCCGAGATGATCATGCCTTGGCAACTTTTCTTTTGTTTTTAGGAAGGCCAAATACCTTGGCGAAACGTTGTGCTTTAGTTTCTCGAGAAAGTGCCAGGGCCGAGAAAAGGGGCTCCTTCGGCCAGTTCATGACCGTGATTTATTAGGCACAAACAGCTCTAACTACAAATGGTTCATGCTCCAGCTCCACACTACAAAAGCAAAACTTGCAAGGCTAAATTTTTTTAATAATTCAACAATTGGAACAACTTGTATAATATGAGGACACATACATGTATATTATAGCTACCTATATATTGTTATTGTACATGGCTGCACAATACAAAAAATATGTATATTGGTTTTGCCAAGTTAAAAATCCTAATCTGATGTCAGTTTTCCAAGCCTTGCAAACTTGTATTACTGCCTTCACATCGTCCATGGCCACGGGTTTTGTTGGATCAAAACGTGCCTCGGGTGCCAGTGCATCTAAAATAGTAAGCGTCCTCTTTTTCCTACATGATCAGTGAATAGACTCAACAATGTTGTTGCTAGCCGCTTCAGCCTGCACCCTTTGCGTCCGCATCTTCTTTCTGAACCGTGGCAGTAGCTTCCTTGTTCCCTTCATCACCACCCATAGTTAAATTGGTTTTCATGGGAGGCATCAGCTTGCCTCCCACCGCCTTAATTTATGTTTTATTCCAATCCTCTAACAAATTTAAGAGTGTTTTTGAAATAACTCTATACTCATCTCCATCTTCTGAAGTAGGAAGGTTCGCATCTTCAAGAGTAGGAACCTTCACATCTTCAAAAGTAGGAACCTTGTGAGGTTGTTGGTGCACTCGTTTGTCCCCAACTGAAGTGTCAATTTCAGTGCCTTCGACTTCCATGGTTGGGAAGGCTTCCACTCCATCACCAAGGACTTCTACTTCCATTTCATCCCCTTCTGTATGCATGGCTAGGAAGGCTTCCACTCCATCACCAGGGACTTGTGCTTCCATTTCAGCCCCTCCTGTAGTCGGACTAATAGGTTCATTTAAGGGTGACATCTCATTCTGCCCTCCTTTATTCATCTAAGGAGTAGACACTTCCTCATGCCATTCTCCACCATATTGTTTTTTTTAACTCCTCCATTTCCACCTTAAAATAGTATTCGACTTGAAGCAATTGTGTGGGTCAAATCCCGAATAGCCTTTTTATCTTTTTCACACTCCTCATGCTTCAAACAATTCTTGTCTAGAATCCCTTCCAAGTCATGCACTATGTTCCCAACCCTCAATTTGAAATACCTAACTTTGCCAACTCATCCTTAGTGGTTTGTAATTGATGCTTCAAACTGCGCAACTTAGTAAAAGACACTTTGTCCTGCATAAAGTTATAATGCAATAGTTAAAAAGATTAGAAAATATAACACAAATATTTCCACTTCATTCATATAGTATTCTCTAAATTTTCAAGACATACTGATTATATATGACCACTTTTAATTCAATAATTGCCAAAATATTGGAAAAAGGTCATGCTCACCTTAGAAGAGGAGGTAAGGATAGATGTTTCCTCAACTTCCTCATCTTTTGCTTCACTGGAAGTGCTGGTATTTTCTTGGGCCTCATCCCTAAACAATTAAACAATTTCTTCATTGTTGTCAGCATCACCCCAACTCCAGTAAGGTTGTTGCTTCTCAATATCAGTGGGACGAAGAAGTTGCACATCAACCTCCAATTTAAACAGAAATATTAAATCAATGAACTTATTACTTTTTCCTATGCATAACATGATCCTTACGAACTTAACTAACCTCAACATTTTCAAAAACTTGACTCATAACCTCGCGAAAACGGGCCACCTTGTTGCTCTTCCAATGTAATATTCGGGGGATGTGCCCATTGTCTTCATGCACCACGAAATGCAATGCTTCCAATGCTTGGAAGACATCAAATGCCCAAATTTGTTTAGAACAATCAAACATCAATCTCTGTAAATGTATTTGAATGAACTAAAACATTTTTGGATATTTGTTCACTTGAAGTGCGAAGCCAAACACCCTTATGTTGTACTCTCCTGGTCTACCACTTGCCATTTTTGTCTGCGCTCTCTTTCCACTTTTTTTTGGTAATTTTTCTTTTTTGGGGCACTTTAACTCGTTGGTAATCTGCAGAAACTGCCCTCAAAAGTGAAGCATTTGTCATCGCATATGACAAGGCGTCCCATGGATACTTGTCAAACTCTTCTAGGTCTTCGGCCAACTTCAAATGACGCATGTCAATGTTCACATGCTTTTCAGTACCCAATAGCACAAAAATGGGAAAATAGACCATTCCAAACTTTACCGCATCCTCATCATCTGTGAGTCGATGAAGGCAGTGTGTAGGTCCGAAAGGGTGGCAGATTTATTGGTGCTGAAGTATTTTCGCTTCAAGGAGCAGTTTTCATTTGTTGCCTTTGGAATGAAAGGGAGCTTTCCGAACCTTAGCCCTGATGAGGCAAAAGTGTTGGGCAGTGAATTGTATCAATTTGTTACCCACAATGAATTTTATCTCATTCACCTGTGTAACAGTCTTACAATCAGTCTTCCTCATCAACAACCCGTGGACAATTTGTGAAGTCCACTTTAGGTCCTCTATCAGTAATAGATTACCAAAACAACTGCCCTCGAACCTCTGTAACTGCTGCCTCCTGAACTTCGTCTTTATTGTTGTAATGGCAGTCCTTGCGTGTGAAAGGGATAACGGCTTTCCTTGATACTTGTCATCCTCACGAATCATAAGCTTTGCTTTACAAGCCATTCTTGATTTCCCTGCACAACAACATCATACGTATGGATAATTAGTTACCCATATTTCATACGTACATTACTCAAACCAATACTTTTAAGCCATTTAAATATATGTATATACAGATGACAAAACCAAATTTTAGTTTCTTTTCTACTCTCCAACTCTCTCCACACTCTCCTGTTATCTGCATTCCCTTCTACCAAATGTACATTCCACTCCATCCAGAAACCAAAGACCACCCAAGTGTGAAAAGAATTTCATGACCTAGGGATCCACTTGATACAGGGTTTGGGAGAAATGGCTAAAACTGTAACAACCCGATCCTTAATTAATTTTCAATTATTATTTTATTCTAGAAAAAGACTATTTTGCCCCGGGAATATTTTAACGGGTATAAAAGTTGACCTTTTGACCAGGAAGGAATTTGAAAATTTTGATCAGACCGTTATGTAGAGCACGTCGAAACGAGTTCTTAGACACGTAGTGGGCTCGAATCGGAATTGTAACGAAAAAGTTGCGATAAAGAAATTAGTCCAGTGACAAACTTGTAAATATTTCAAGTTGGTTTTTAGAAAACCAGAAAATCTCTTTTTACTCTCCTAACACGCCTGTTATTGATGAGCCCCAAATCTGATTAGCCCAAATTCCCCAAATATTCTCTTCATTCTACACAAGTTCCATAAACTCATCATAATCCCAAAAACCGTCAGAACCTCTTCAAAACATACAGATATGTTCACAGGTCCAAAGCATCAACTTCCTGAGCTCGAAATGAAATAGTTCCTTCTTCAAACCTGTTCTTCTGCCTCTTGAGTAGAACATATCCGAAAATTAGCCTAGTCTGAGAAATATAAACACCTCAAACCCCAGTTGGAGTACGAACAGATCATCTCTGTCTGATACTCTATGTTAAGCACGGATTTCACTTTCCATGCGGGTGTATGTTGCGATTCTCACCTCTATTCCTCATAACAATTGTTTCTGAGGTTGACATCTACAACATATCCAAATTTCAAGGCAAACGGAGATTTCTATCTACCTTAAATTGTGTTCAAGGTGAGACTAGTCTTCACTTTCATTCTGTTTGCTGGTTTCACTCTAGTGTGCCCTTATTCACTCTTGCATGTGGCCTTCCTCTGATTTAGTGGCTTCGTTCCTTTCATCAAAGTTGTTCATCTATGTCTTGTCTATAATCTGTCAAAATTGGAGCTTCATCCAAGAAGTGTAGTCATCTCAAGGCTGGTTGAAGTGTTGCCTACTCATTTTGTTCTGCTGTATTGATGTAGGCTCGAATTCTTTCTTGTGTGTCAATTTATACTGATCATTCGACAACACTTTCTTCATACGGGTTGTTCCTTAGTTATAGAACTATGACATATCCAATATTCACAGCAATTTAAGTTCTATAACCATCTGAAACCTTGTTCAAAGTTAGTAAGTCCTCTAGTCTGCTGTTTAAATTCTACAGCACCTTACTCACTCTTGGATGTCGATTTACCTTGCTCAGATGACCAAGGTTTCTTCTTGAAAGTTGTTCAGTTTCCTGTTCTCTACAACATATCCAAAAATAGTGGTTATTCAATAAGTTTAGACCCCTCGAACGTAGTATAGCTGAATAAACTCCTCTCTTGTTTTCAAGTGTTGTTTGGGAGTTTTACTCCTAGGGGGCCTTCTTTGTGCATTGCAGAAAGATTCAAAGGATTGTGGTACATCGGTTCAGCGTACTAGATAGGAATGGTCTTAAACTAAGTACACGCACTTTTAGAAGCCGGGGGTCAGGGCTTTTAATTAAATTATTGCGTTGAGCAATTTTATTGATTAAATATTTATGATGGCTTAAATAGGTACTCGGGTACCAAGTTGATTCACAGGAGGGACCCTCAAAGGGTCAGAGCAGCTTGGAACGTACAGTGAGTGGACTTTTGTTTTATAAATGGATTTGATGCTATTAATCTTTCAATATTTGATCTTGAAGGATTTATTTATGGTTATTACTTTCCGAGCAGGAATAATGAAATTATATATATGTTCTCGATTATATGTTATTATATTTAAATGCAAATGGCTTGGAAAGTAAGAAATGAGGTATCAACCATATTGAATGATTGGTTGAGGAATAAAATGGTAATTTCCAGGAAGGGCATGTATTTTGTTTTTTTAAACCACCATAGGTACCCAAAAATGTTGCCTTCGGATAAATTGTTGCCTTCGATTATAAAGATGTCCAAGGACATCCCAGTTGCCTTCAGTTGAGTCAGCGAGTGTTTGACAATTGCCCACAAGTTCGGGGACGCTCAAACATTGTGGTGCTAGGAATGCGGCTCAGGTGGACCAAGTGTCCTCCAAGTCTTGCGAGGAATGCGGCTCGAGTAACTTTATGCTACCGAGACCTGCTAGGAGGAATTGACGGAAATTATGGAATTGACGGATTTATGATGGGTACACCTAGGTGGAAGGAAATTGTTTCCCTTTATTAATCTCAGATATTTTGTTAATGTTTCACTGAATATACGCTCAGCTATATATATGAGGATATGCATGCCTGAATCTTCATACGGATATTGAACATGGATATGATAAAATTTTCTAAATGTTTTAACAGAGGGTTAGTATGTTGATACCATATGTTCTAAAACTTTATTTTTGTCCACTCACGTTTTTCAATGTTTTGCACCCCCAGGCAGTAGTCGTGTCCAGGGACGTCACCACAGGGCCGTCACTTTCTTCCATCCATCTCCTCCGCTACGTAGGAGTTCTTTTTGTAATTATACTGTTATCTTAAATTCTGAATTAGTTGCTCTGAAGAATTGCCCAAAGATTTTCTGTATGGCCTCAGGTCGGTTAGTTTGACTGAATTGTTGGATGTAATCGAAAGCATGCTGGCAGTTGAAATGTTTTTTTATTTATATATGTATACTTTCCAACAGGTGAAAAATTTGGGAAAAGATTCAGTTTGCAGAGGAGACTCTGCTGAATTTTCAGCAGATGTCAAACCTAAAAAGAATTTGGATTTTAGTAAGAAGGGCAAATTAGTCATTTGTGCCCGACACCCCTCAGGTGTCGGACACGCACAGGGTTCGACTCGGATTCCAAAGTGGAATTTGGGTCGGGTCCTGTCAAAAACAATTACCCCAATTGCATCGATGCCTCCTAAAATCTACTCATCGCCATAGTCATATACATGTCTAGTCATATGAAATACGCAGGACACATGGAACATCAATATTGACAGTTATGGACTCTGTGTACAAACTAGACACATCAAAATGTTAGTGCAACTGCAACTGCAAAACCAAGATGAATGAACACGAAATTTCAAAACAGATAATGAAGCCCAATAAAATACCAATTTCAGACAAAACCCACAAAGAGTAACAAAATCACCATCAACACTAAATGAAGGAAACCAAACCAATCAAAACAAAACAAATTTTATACAAACCCGCACACATTTACAAAAGTACTAAAGTACACCAAACAATAAAAGAAGACAAGTTTTTGGACCTCGGCGATGGAGTTCACCTTTGTGGTTGGAAAACGTGCAAATGTAGCCGATTCGGAACAAAGGCCTAAATGATGGAGTCGATGCTGGGTTTCGCTATTAACAAGAGATAGATGAGAGAATGAGATGGCCTTCGCGACAGAGGAAGAAAGAGAGTGGTGCTGTTCGTTGACTGTCGATGGAGAGATAAACCGCTCAGAGAGGAAGAGAGAACTGTGAGAGAGAGCTGAGAGAGAGAGAGAAGTTAGAAGTGTTGGGTCGGCAATCAATGGCCAATAACTCCAAAATAGATATGCTTTTATATGGAGGGCACTTAGGTAATTTCAAGTCTCCAAGTGATTATATCAGAATAAGATTTGTAAAGTGATCATTTGGGAATGAAAGTTGTGCAAAGTGATCATCTCCGTATATTTCCCAAATTATTTTAAATTGTTAAAATAAACCAAATGTTTTAGCTGGGAAGGGATAATGGATACTGGGGTTAAAGGAGGGGAATTGGGGATTTTTTTGGTTTTAAAGTATTATTTTTATTTTTAATAGTTAAATTAAGTTTTTAAAAAGATTTCCAAGTAGAACGCCAAGGTTGCACAAGCTCTCTTCATATTCTCCTTTGAGTGTTTCAGCTATGAGTGTGAATATGTAGGAATTTGATGCTGGAGAATCCTTTGATCAATGGCCGAAACTCCCTATTTATAATACTCTTAGAAATCCTACCTATATAAGGTATAATTACATTTGTTATAAAAATAAGATTCATTCTAATATAGGGTCTTCTTCATTTCTCCTTATTTGACTTGGTAAGACTTGAACCATTTTGAACTAGGAAATTTGACAACACTCCTTGCGACAAAAGGAATGATTTGTCTTCTTTGATTTGCACGAAGTCATCATCTTCTTGTCCTTTTTAGCACACTTTCTCCTATTTTCACAATTCCTTCATAAATATCACAAAACCAATTAAAACAACCAATTTTATCCAAGGAAATCAACAAATAGATAAGTAAATGAGGCATAAAATATAGGCCTATCAGAGTTTATGACTTAAAACCCAAGCTTGAATTAAACAAAATTTTGAACAAAAACTTTTATAAAAAAAAAAAAAGATATGTGTTATCATGTTAGTGTGTCACGACTCACGTCATCCTTTTTTTGAGGAGAAATTACTCCTGAAGGACCACACGAGTTGTGGGAATATGAATTTTGGCAACCAATCAAACGGTGATACTTGAAAAAAGGAATATTCTTTAGGTCAAATAATTGTGCTAATTAAATCTTATTTAATTAGCCAATTATCCTGATTTAAAATACGAATATCTCCCTAAATCAAGAATTTGATTTCCACCAAATCTCCTTGATATTATCCTGTCATCTCATTTAAGGAAAACTATAATTCCCATCAATAGGGAATTATTCTCCAAAAACCCTACCAAAGATGGAGACTCTATATAAAGATGGCATCTCACCAAACATGAGGTAATTTTGAAACTCTAGCAAAAATACCCTCTCTCACGGTACTCTCTCTCTCTCTCTCCCTCTCTCACGACTACGCGCCGTCACCCCCCTTCCCAGCATCTGCGCCTCTTGCTCTCACATAGAGGAAAGCTCAATCCTTTCAATTAAATCTACATCTCATTGAGACCATTTTATTGACTTAGGTGTGGGAGCAAATATTCCGGCTTCCAATCACAAGGTGCTACGTGGACAAGAAGAATATCTCCTAAGTCAATAATCGGGCCCATTTTTTGGGCGATTATTTAGGCCAAAATTGGGAGATATTATCATCAATTAGGGATTTGATTCTAATTGAAATCCCTAATTGACTCAATCTCTTCATTTAAGGGAAAGAATGTTTTCCTATTGGAAGGAAAATATTCTTTGCAAAACCCTAGCACACAAGGAGCCTATAAATACATGGCTACACCAAGCATTCAAGGTAATTCTAGATCTAGCTCTAAAACCTGAGAGAGACGCCTCTCACTCTCTCTCTCGCCGTCCTTCTCTCCCCTTCTCCTCACACGACTAAGTGCCATCACACACTTACACCACATCATTATTTAACATATCTATTCAGGGCTTGGCAAATGAGGGGCAATCTATAGATTTTCCTGGAGTTTGAGTATGGAGTTGTAAATATCTTATAAAATGGGTATGAACTTGAAAATGACCTTATAATTTGGGGGTTTAATGTAGTTAACTCAAAGAATTTTTTTTTTATATAAAAAACATGTGTTAACCTTAAACATGTGTTGTTTTGTATAGGACGACATGTCATTTTTTGAAGAGGAATGGCTCTTGATCACATACTAAAATATCGATAATAACGACGAAATATCGAGGATATTATTGTTTTTTTTTTGTCTAGGATATTTTAGAATCTATCCATACACATATTGTATAAGTATCGATAATATTGGAAAATATTAACGTCGATAATTTCTTTCACACTTGAGCAACATTTGGCCAAAATATCGTTATAATATCAATAATATCGATAATATCGGGATGATGAAGACAGTGAAAATTTTGAAGAGTTATTTACACTAACACCCCATGAGGTTTCTTGTGTTTTCAGAAAACCTCCTCAAGTGTAAAAAAATTGCACAAACACCCCCTGAGGTTTCAGTTTGTTTTCACAAAACCCCTTTTCGTTGATTGTTTGTCCAAAAATTGATGATTTCATTGAAGACAAAAACATGAAGTCGTGATCTTGTAATTTCTAAAACCTCAAAGAGTTTTGTGAAAAAGCCGAAAACCTGAGTGGGGTGTTAGTGTAAATAACTCAAATTTGAACCTTATAGGAACTTTATGTGGTACTAAATCACTCATATATCTTACGATGCAATGTATAAAGTGTAAAATATTGTAGTAAATCATTATAAATAAAGGATTATGGTGTGTTTAATCTTCTTTAATTAATTACTACATATTTTCTACACTTCAGTGTTTGTCAGGTCGCTATATAATCAACTTAAATCAGTTAAACCCATCATGCAATGCATTTCCTTATAATTTTTTTTAATGATAAAGTAATAGATAATTAACTAAATAAACATCCTCCAAAATTTTAAGAAAAATTTCTAAGTTTTTCTTACAATTTCTGTGGTTTTTATTCAATTTTTTTTCAATATCGATAATTTCCGATATTTCTATCGAAATTTCCATATTATTGGACCATCGATATTTTCGAAACCATCGATTTACACATACCCTGATTCATGCCTAAAGCAATTTATTGACTATGATCCCCACAAAAAAAAAAAACACAGAAAAAAAAAAAAAAAAGAAAGAAAAGAAAGCAATTTGTTGATGAGTTGTCCATTTTCGGTGGGGTTTGTCAACTTTTCAGTTCACACAATAGCTAAAAATAATTGAACAAATGCTAGTCTAATTGCCATTCTCAGATCTGTTGCTTGCACACACCTTTTATTTGATCTCGGGGTTATGCTTAGAGACCAACTTGGAATACCAACTTGTGTACCAACTCTCTAATAGAGGTGGAGCCCACCAATACAATGGGTCCCACGCTCTCATTAGAGAGTTGGTACACAAGTTGGTATCCCAAGTTGTTCTCCCTAGCATTTTCCTTGATCTCGCCATCAACCGATCATCTTCCACTCCTTCAATGGCCGCCCAATTGGCCTCATATAATTTTTCTTCTTCTTCTTCTTCTCGGAACCCTAAATGGACATATGATGTCTTCCTCAATTTCAGAGGTCAGGACACTCGCAAGAATTTTGTAGACCATTTACATACTGCTTTGTATCAGAAAGGTATATTCGCATTTAGGGATGTAGAATTTAACTGGGGACAAAGCATCCCGGTAAAAATCTTGGAAGCAATTGAAGAATCAAGATGTGTAGTTGCCATTTTTTCAAGAAATTACGCCGACTCGACATGGTGCTTAGACGAGCTTACACAGGCTGTAGGTAAGAAAGAGAGTGGACAGATAATACTCCCAGTCTTTTATGATGTGGATCCATCAGACGTACGTAAACAACGAGGGAGTTTCGAGCGGTCTTTCGATAGGCTGGGAGAACGCTTTAGAGACCATCCAGGGAAGGTGCGAAGGTCGAGAGCTGCACTTACTGAAGTACCTAATCTCGCCGGATGGAATTTGCGAGATGGGTAAACTAAACTTACTCTTCTGGTTCTGTTTTTCTCCCTCTTTTGCTTTGTTTTTTTTGTAAAAAAAATTGAAGTAGCTAATGGATCTAACTATGTCATACTTTCTCTTCTTCTTTTTCTTCACTTTTTTCTTCTCTTTTTTTTTTACTGAATGGAAAAATTGAAAATGTTCGAAGAGGCTCTAAGTTTGATACCTGTAACCCGTCTCTGGTTGATCAGGGAAAAAAAATAAAAAAATCAACTACATAAAACCCCTGAATTTTAGGGGTCGTTTCAAATTGATATCCAAACTTTGAAGACCCCACAAACTCATACCAAAACTCACAAAAACCTTACACCTAACATCCTCTGTTAGCAAGGAGTACCATTAAGAAATCTGATTCCTTCCAAACATGGCAAAGTTGTGTCTTGAGCAGCTTCCTTTATTTTTTTCTTCCACAGGCCAGCATTCAGGCATACGATATCTCTTATTTCTTCTTTGTTTTCTTTTTCTTTATTATTTATAAATTGAAGCGCCATCACCTGATTCTTAAAAACTAATTCAATGTCCCAGCCTCCATTAACAGAACCGGGTAGAAGAACGGATTACTCATATGATTCTAGCTAACTTGCAGACCATATTTATAAGATCGTTATATATTTTTCTTTGCATATGAACCCAAAGTTATTTAAGATATTGTAGAAATGATCGCCAAACTTAATCAAACAACCATTATAGGATCGTTATATATTTTTCTTTGCAGATGTGAACCTGAAGTTATTCAAGATATTGTAGAAAGGATTGCCAAACTTAATCAAACAACCATTGATGTATCCAAGGCTTTAGTTGGAATGGATTCTCGTGTGGAAAAAGTGCTTTCATACTTGGACTTTGGATTGCGTAAAGATGTTCGTAGCATAGGGATATGGGGGATGGGAGGAATAGGCAAGACAACTCTTGCACAAGTGGTGTTTGATACCATACGTGATAAGTTTGAAGCTTGCAGCTTTCTTAACAATGTTCGAGAGGTAACTGAAAAGCAAGGTCTAGTTCGTTTACAAGAAAAACTTCTTTTGGACTTGCTGCAAAGTAATGTAAATATACGAAATACTGATATGGGAAAAAACGTAATAAGGCATAGACTACGTGCTAAAATGGTTCTAATCATTCTTGATGACGTGGATCGGTTAGAAGAATTGGAAGCATTAATTGTGTGATCATAGTTGGTTTGGTTTGGGGAGTAGAATCATCATAACATCACGAGATAAGCATTTGCTAAGAACATTTGGAGTGGACAAAATACATGTGACGTTGAGGTATTAACTGATGATGAAGCTCTTAAGCTCTTTAGCTGGAAAGCATTCAAAAATTACCAGGTTAAAGAAGAGTATCTCGAACTATCTAAGAATGTTCTAAAATATGCCAGTGGCCTTCCATTAGCTCTTGAGATTTTGGGTTCGTTCCTTTGTATGAAAAGTGTACATGAATGGACAACTGTATTGGATAAGCTGATTAAAGAAAGAGATCCTGACAGAAGAATTGTTGCTGTGATTAAAATCAGTTTTGATGGGTTAATAGAATCAGAAAAGAAAATATTTTTGGACATTGCATGCTTCTTTAAAGGAGAAGACATAGATCGTGTGACAAGAATACTGGAAAGTTGTGGTTACTATCCAGACATTGGTATACAAGTTCTGATTGAAAAAGCTCTAGTAACTGTCTCGAAAGGAAAATTGTGGATGCATGATTTGATACAAGAATTGGGTTGGGATATTGTTCGTCGAGAATGCCGTGAGGAGCCTGGCAGACGTAGCCGGTTGTGGCTTCCAGAGGATATCATTCCTGTCCTTGTAAATAATGAGGTAAGAAATTGGTACAACTATGGATTGGAAAGTCAGTTAAACTAATTTATCATCTCTCAATTTTACTGTATCTAGTTATTATTTGTGAGTGCAGGAATCATTTCATTTGACATACTACAAAACTTAATGATATTCTCTCATTAACTTTTCCTGTTATTCTTGGTTATTAGGTAACAGATGCAGTTGAAGGCATAGCCTTAGACTCGCCTAAATTAGAAGAGGCATGGTGCGACTCAGAGGCCTTCTCCAAAATGCATAATCTTCGGTTTCTGCAAATTCGTAATGTGCATATGACTGAAGGCCCCAAATTTCTTTCTAATGCCTTGGTATTTCTCGAATGGAGTGAGTACCCTACAAAGTTTCTCCCTCGAAGTTTTCAACCTATGAAGCTTTGTGAACTTAACTTGTGCTATAGCAGCATTGAACAACTTTGGAATGGAGAAATGGTTAGATTTTTATTTATTTATTTAACTTTAGGTTTTTTTTTTCGTGGGTGGATAAATATGACAAAACATCCAAACACTCTATTTTTATTTTATTTAATTATTTTTCTCTGTTTTGAACAGTGCCTGGAGAAGCTGAGATTTATCAATGTTAGCTGGTCCCAGAACCTGACCAGGACCCCAGATTTTACAGGTACTCCAAATCTTCAGAGTTTAATTCTTGAAGGTTGTACAAATTTAGTGGTGATCCACCCCTCTATTGCTGGGCTGAAAAGGCTTAAAGTCTTGAACCTTAAAGGTTGCAGAAGTCTTAAAAGTCTTCCAAATAAGATTGAAATGGAATGCCTTGAAATTCTTGTTCTTTCTAGCTGCTCAAGAATTAAGAAAATTCCAGAATTTGCGGAGCCTATGGAACACTTGTTGGAACTTTCTTTAGAGGAGACTGCTATAGAAAAATTACCTTCATCAATTGAACATCTCATTGGCCTTACTTTATTAAATCTAAGAAATTGCAAATATCTTGAGCGTCTCCCACGCGACATTTGCAATTTGAAGTCCCTCAAAAGTCTCAACATTTGTGGCTGCTTAAAACTTAAAGAACTGCCAGAAAGCTTGGGACAGCTTGATTGTTTGGAGGAACTTGATGTGAGCGGTACCTCCATAAGCACACTACCATCCTCCACTTTTCTTATGGAAAATCTTAAAATGTTATCTCTGCATGGATGTAAAAGGCTGCCACTTGAGTCAGAAAATATTCCCCTTATCTATCTATCGATGTCCAGAAACCGGACACGTTTAGTGGGTTTGCAGTTTCCAATTTCTACTTCTGGTTTGTCTTCTTTAACAGAACTGAACCTCAGTGACTGTAATCTTCAGGAGGGAACAATAACGGAAAATCTTGGCCGCTTATTCTCGTTAGTATCTCTAAATCTAAGTAAAAACAATTTTCTCAGTCTTCCCAAAAGCATTAGCCATCTTTCTAAGCTTCACAACTTGAATTTGGAAAGTTGTAAGCTTCTTAAGCAAATGCCGGACCTTTCACCAAAAGTGAACTTGGGTGTTGGCTCAGAAGGGAGTACTTCACTAGAAAGGCTGTCATCGTGTTTCAATTATATTAATTGCTTCGAATTGGTTAAAAATCAAGGCTGCAACAATATAGCAATTGCACTGTTAAGGAGATTCATTCAAGTGCTCTCTCTCTCTCTCTCTCTAGATCTCTCTCTGAGACACACAAATGAGCAATTGTTTACTTCACAGTTTTATTTGCTGCAGGGAATCCCTTATCCAGTAAACAGATTTGAAACTATAATTCCTGGCAGTGAAATTTCTGAGTGGTTCATTGATCGAAGTGCGAGGTCTGTAGTAAGCATGGACCTACGTGAGGATTGGTGTAAGAAAAATTGGCGAGGATATGCTTTGTGTGCTGTTTTTGGTCTCGGTCGAGGTCTACCTGTGGGTAACTTGCTTGGTAAATGGAAGTACGAGCAAGAAACCTATAGCACTGCACATGGCCTTCGTTGTGAAGTGAACCCCAACAGTTTGAGTTTAGGTGGATGGTGTCCTTTCTTTGGCTGCAGCCAGGAATTAGGCGGAATTGAGTCGGATCACATTTGGCTATCCTTTGTAGGCTGCGAGCATTTCGGAACTGCTTGGCAAGACAGCTGTCGTCGGCTTGAGTTTTTGTTTAAAACCTTAGGCCCAAGCTTGGAGGTGAAGAAATGTGGAGTCCGTTTGATATATGAGCAAGAAATGGGTTTAGCCTCTAAACCCTGAACCCCTGTATTAGCCTCTCCTCCTACCATGATTACCTGTACAAGGAGCAGTTGCCAACCAATTCCTCTCCAGAAAAGTGCCATCAGATATGAAATTATGAATGCATATACGCATCATTTATGCCTATCACTTATAAGAGCATCTCCAAGGGAGATGCAAAATATTAAATTTGAATTTGATAGCTTATGTGATAATTTGACAGGAATTTGGTGGCTTTAACCTCGGGGCCCATGCATATTGGTAAAACTACTTGTTTTTGAAAAGCTTGGTTAAATGACCTCGATAAATATTCTTATTGCCCACGCATCACTCTCTTCTTTTGTCACTCTGAAATCGTCACTTCCCTCTTCTTCTCCCTCTAACAAACCCTAAACTGAGAAAATGAGAAAAAGAGAGAGAGAGAGACTGAGAAATAGAGAAAGGGTGTTGTTTTCATATACAGAGAAAGGCTGCTTCAATAATTCGACTGCAACTGCCACGAATTTTGAAATCCACGAGAATCTAATTTTTGGTTTTGGTTATATGGTGCTCTCCAACATCACAAACCATGGAATAAATGTTAGTTCCTCGTATTTCAAGCTGGGAGATGATGAAATTGCCAGTATTGATTCAGGGACCACATGCAATCTGAGCATGAGTTGGTATTATTCCTATAGTGAACCCAGATTTGACCAAATCATATCGGTGGTATGCAATTTGTTGTTGTTTGTGAAGGTCGTGCCTATATTCAGGTATGGGCTCCTTGTTTTCTGCTCCATTAAGACTATTATTATTATTAAGAAATTATGACTGAGGCGTGGAGCTCGAGGTGGAAAACACAGAGAGGAAAACAGGGAGTGGAAAGCAGGGAGCGGAAATTACTAGTGTGGAGCTCGAGGAACGCGGGAAAAATTGGAAACGGGTGTCATAATGAACGTCTATAATAGGAAACAAGGGGACAAAAAAATATTCACAACTCAGAAAACAAAAAACCTACCTCCGCCAATTTTCTTACTTCCCATTTCTCTTGATCTAAACCTATCTCCTCAAACTTAGAAATAACATGGCTTCTTCATTCCCATTTTCTCTCGATCTAAACCTAGCTTCGCCAACACAGACATGGGGGCAAAGGGTTGTGATAAGTGCATTATTTTCTATATTTGAATACCTCTTATATTTGGTTTTTATAGGCAAAGTTAATTAAAAAGAGCATTATTACCTTACTTTCCTTATTTTCAGCTATTCTGCGCTCTTGGAAGGATTTCGACTAAAAATTGACTTTTCAATGAATTTTAATGCAAAGACAATTGGAGAAGAAAGCTTAGACATTGAAGATCATTGTATCAAAGTTTCATAATTTTTTACCAAATCAAATGCTCCAAATTTGCAAGTCAAGACAACCTAAGTTGAAATCTCGTAGAACTGCACTGATGTGGAAGATTGGAGATTTGAAGACCTTTCCAATTTTTCCTAGTACAATGTGATATATGCTTGGAAAGCTTAGAGATCAAGCTACGTTTCTCATATTTTTTCAGAATTTTCTAAGAAGTGGAACAACCCCAAAATGTGCGTGCAAGTTGGATGACGTGTTTCCAAGTCAAAGAAGGATTCTTTCCTACTTTGTTTCGTTAATTGTTTTGGATTTGGTTTTGCTTTAGGAGAGTTTTTCCAGACCTTTTTAGAGTAGGATTTAGTTGTTTTAAACTATATAAGGTCACCTTAAGATCTCTTTACTCTCTATGGAGGATCTTGATACCATTTACTTTTCACCAAATTTCAATACAGCCACAAATATCTCAGAGAGAAAGCTAAGAGTTGCTGTCGTGGTGCTTTTGGAACTTACGAAGGTGTTGCTATGGAGAATCCAGAGATCAAATCCATCTGCCAAATAGATTTTATGATAACAATTATTTTGTTTATGTCATGAACTAATTTTCCTTGCTAGGGCTACAATGTAGCCTAACCATGAACACTTAAGTTTTATAGTCATATTAATTTTTTATTATTATCCCGAGTATTTGTTATTGTTCTTAATGATTTAAATATCTAGATAATATTTAATTGATGATCCAAGCGCGACCGAGATGAGATGTTTGGTGTTTGCTTCTTGTAACAAATACCATGACTTAAATGGGTGCTCGAGAGGGACTAACATGACTCATATAGTTTTCTTGTAGGTTCTCGTAGAACTTAATGGGTTCTTGGTTTTCTAAATCCGTTGCTTGAGAGAGAATAAGTTGTTAATTGAGAGTACTTTTGGTTGAGCCCGAAAGGGGATATCGAATGAATTAGGAGAAACCAATTGTCAACATGGATAGTAATTAGGGTTAATTGGCAATTAGAATTAAGTGGAATTGGTTATGGTGAAATCAGATGCTCTAGTGTCTCATCAACTTAATTTTCCAATTGTTAATTAAATTGCTATTTTTCATAACTATTTTAGTCTATTTTCCAGCCCTAAAGTAAGCCAACCCCTCATAAGCTTGGGTCGATCCCAACCTTGCCAATTAAGGTATTTTCAGAGCAAACAAATGTCTTTTTGTTGCGGTCACATGACTTTAACAACAGAGCTGGGCATACGGCCGTAAAAATAGGGACCAAGAACCATGTTGCGTGGAGTGGCATGCACAGGCTGAAAATTAGAAAAGTCGTTGAAGAAAGCGGTCTTATCTTTATTAAGGGCGTCAACCAAGATGTTGTTGTACTCTCTTGCTTCTTGAAGATTGAAGAATGACACTAAGGCGAGAGATTGATAATCTGCAAAATATTATTTGTTAGTGATATTAAATATTATTTTTTTATTATTTTGATCACTCGTATATATATAGCTCGTCGGCTGGTAGGAATAATTCCATTGATTTTGATCACTCATATAGTGTGTCCCACCGAGTGTGCTAAATTATGTTTCCCTCTTTTTGGCCAGGTAGGCCAATTGAAAGAGTTTTTGGTCCTTCTTTAATTGAGTGCGAGGCGTGTCACCACCAAACCACGAATTAGGCTTGAATGGAATGTGAGTAGATGATGCGTCCGAAATCTGACTTTAATGAAACGATTGTTCGGCCGGGCAAGGAACCTTCTTACGACCTAAGTTCTTTCACTACCTCGAAGTCAAGGTTTTATGTGAGTAACCAAATGATGTGGAGTGGGAGGAGATGAAGATTGAAGATGAAATGTAATGAAACGAAGAACACGTGCGTAAAGTAAAAGGTGCTTGAATTTAAATATAATTGAAAGATAAGTGCGAAAAGTAAAGTACGTAAAATAAATAATTTAAAGATGAGTGCGTAAAGTAAAGTGCGTAAAATAAAGAATGTAAAGACCAGTGCGTAAATTGCATAAATTAAAGAATTGAAATGCGAGTGCGTAAAGTAAAGGACGGAAAGTAAACTAGATTATGAAGAATAGTAAAGATAACATGAATTGAAGTTACTATAATTAAAATAGAATTGAAAAACAAGAACATGAATGTAAAGGCATAATTGAAATCTATGGAAACTAGAGCGGAAAAATTAAGAACTAGGCTATGGCTACATTATGCTACTCCTAGGATAGAAATTGAAGAGAATATAAAATGACAAGTTGTGTGTTGTGTCGGGGTCCTTTCTCTCTTCCATAAGCTTGGTATTTATAGGGGCTTCGGTGCGTCTCAATTTGGTCGATCACCAATTGGCCTTCAAATCAATCATAATTGCTCCAAAATGTCTTCAATCCCTTGTCTCATGCATGTGATTTAATGTGAATAATAATATTTGATTTGATTTTCCTTCTATCTTGAGCTCTCCCACAATAGCTTCGGTTGACCATCAAGCCGGCATAATTCCTTCTATATTTGAATTGTAACCTATGAGAAAACCCTCATACAGATTATCTCTCTCCTTATTTAAGCATTGGCTAATTTTATGTATTCGGCCGCTTTTAGTCATTCGACTGTATCTACACTTTCGGCCGTATATAGGCTCGACCACTTTATGCTCTCGGCCATATTGATGTGTTTAGCCAGATTGATGTATTTCGCCATATGTAGATATTTTGCCACATTTATGATTTTGGGCTTCTATCCGACCTTATTGATTAAGCGCACTCGTTGGGCTCAATGTTAATTTAATTGTCGGATCTCGGGCCTAACCTGGTCAAATTTCAACCAGGCCTAAATAGCTACCAAGCCAAATGCTCCAGATTTGCAAGTCAGGAGAGCCTAAGTTGAAATCTCGTAGGAACTGCATTGCTGTGGAAGATTGAAGATTTGAAGACCTTTCTGATTTTTCCTAGTATAGTGTGATATATGCTTGGAAAGCTTAGAGATAAAGATACGTTTCTTATATTTTCCAAATGTTTATAAGAAGCGAAACGGCCCCAAAATGTGCGTGCAAGTTAGATGACGTGTTTCCAAGTCAAAGAAGGATTCTTTCCTAGTTTGTTTCCTTAATTGTTTAGGATTTGGTTTTGCTTTGGGAGAGTTTTTTTAGACCTTTTTAGAGTAGGATTTAGTTGTTTTAAACTATATAAGGTCACCCTAAGATCTCTCTACTCTCTATGGAGGATCTTGATACCATTTACTTTTCAACAAATTTCAATACACCCACAAATATATCAGAGAGAAAGCCAAGAGTTGTTGTCGCGGTGCTTACGAAGGTTTTGTTGTGGAGAATCCAGATATCAAATCCATCTGCCAAATCCGTTTTATGACAACAATTCTTTTGTTTATATTTTCTTTTGTCCTGAACTAATTTTCCTTGCTAGGGCTACGATGTAGCCTATCCATCAACACTTAATTTTTATAGTTATATTAATTTCTGATTATTATACCATGTTGAGTATTTGTTATTGTTCTTAATGATTTAAATATCTAGCTGATATTTAATTGATGATCCAGGTAGAGACTAGAGAGGAGATGTTTGGTGTTTGCTTTTTGTAACAAATACCATGACTTAAATGAGTGCCTGAGAGGGACTAACATAACTCATGCAGTTTTCTTGTAGGTTCTCATAGAACTTAATGGGTTCTTGGTTTTCTAAATCCATTGCTCGAGAGAGAATGGGTTGGTAATTGAGAATACTTTTGGTTGAGCCCAAGAGGGGATATCGATGCTGAAATCAGGGTTAATTGGCTATAAGAATTAAGTGAAATTGGTTATGGTGAACTTTTGAATTAATCATAATTGGTAATTAATTGGAAATTGTAGTCTTCGTGGGCACGAAACTTCACTTATCTCTTTATTACTTATGCAGATTGCACGCTTGCAATAATTTCACAACAGGCTACACCAATGTTGTCACATCCCGGGATCGGCTCCGCCGTAGCACGATATTGTCCGCTTTGGGCCTCCCTCTCTGCCCTCACAATTTTGTTTCTGGAACTCACGAGCAACTTCCTAGTGGGTCACCCATCCTGGGATTGCTCTAGCCCCAACTCGCTTAACTACGGAGTTCCCATGACTCCGAAGCCAGTGAGCTCCCAAAAGGCCTCGTGCTAGATGAAGGTGGGCATGTACATATGAGGCACATCACCCCCTCTTCGTTGGTCGATGTGGGATGTTACAATCTACCCCTCTCAGGGGCCTGACGTCCTCGTCGGCACACTCGCATCACTCAGCAGAGTGTCTCTGATACCAAATTGTCACATCCCGGGATCGGCTCTGCCATAGCACGATATTGTCCCCTTTGGGGCCCCCTCTCACCGTCACGGTTTTGTTTATGGGAACTCACGAGCAACTTCCCAGTGGGTCACCCATCCTGGGATTGCTCTAGCCTCAACTCGCTTAACTTCGGAGTTCCCATGACTCCGAAGCTGGTGAGCTCCCAAAAGGCCTCGTGCTAGATGGAGGTGGGCATGTACATATGAGGCACATCACCTCCTCTCCGTTGGTCGATGTGGGATGTTACAAATGTGGATGCCCTACTTTGCTTCATCACAAGGACTAGTGACTGTAAACAACTCATTACTCCTTGACAAAGATGTTGCCATTGGAGTTGCAATGAGTTTTGTGACTCACATGGATGTACGCGTGTTGGGAACAAGGGATGATAACCAGGTGGTGAGTGATGCCATGACATTGAGCGTGCAAAGTGCGGCATCAAGTCGCAAGTGTGGGTCATTGCCTCATTATGAAATCCCATGATGTGCAAGTGCTAAGACATGCAAGAGCAGCTGGAGGCCTTGGATCGACAAGGAAAACGTGCGCGATGAGATCCAAGTTTTTGCTAAAGCCAATATCTTTGGAAGCACAAGTGATGAGCCCATGAAGTTGTGCAGAAAACCAAAGAGAGGAGATCGAGAGGGCCAAACTAAAGTCTCCTAATGTAGTCCCATGTTCCCTTTTGTTTTTAATGTGAAATAAATATTTTTCTATATTTTTCTAATTTTTATTATTTTATTTTCTGTTAATTTTAAGACACAAATTAATGTGCTAATCATCCAACTATAAATACCAGCAAGTGTACGAATCTATTGGAAACTAGGAATGAATAAACAGGTTATTAACCAAGCAGCCTGTTTAATAACCAGTTTAAGAGGACCCGAACCCGACACTACATATTTTTTAATTGGCTCGGGTTTGGGTTGAGCATTCTTGACACGTTTATTATCCTGACACAACATGAACCTTACACTATACGACCCATTGCCACGCCTAACTTGAGGTCTAGTTTATGCAAATTAATAGGTGAAAAATGAACTTTAAGATAGTATTTTTTTTCATATGCTTTGGGTTTTAGCAAATAACGATCCTACACTCTGTTTGGATGAGGGAAAATAACTTGGAATTTAGATAAAAGTCGGAAATTTAAGAGAAGAAATTGACAATTCCCTTGTTTGGCAACTTAAGTGCGGAATTTATTAAATGACGCGTGGAAAAAATTATGGAAATTAGAGCATCAAATTCCTGAGTTTAATTTCCACCAAAATATGCGTCATTTCACAATTTTTATAGTGCCTTTTACAAAATTATGTAATTTACAAAATTCAACATGCATAGATTAGGAGATATTCTTGTATAATTAGGAGATATTCTCTTAATTAATTATTATATCTATTTCCCTGTAAAGCACCTTTGTAAACTCCTATATATACCTCCTTATGGATAAGAATACAATTAACCTAAAGTATTCAAACTAAATATTATATTTTAGCATGGTATCAAAGCAATCAATCCTAGGTTGTCTCTAAACCCTCAAATCATACCCTCGAATCCATACCCAAACCCTCAATCAAATTCCTCACTTTCAAATCAAATCCTTATATCAAACTCCTTAAACACATACCTTTCAAATCAAATTTGATCCTGCCCAACTTATTAGTCGCAAACCATCCACTCCGTTGGTGTTGTCTAATGCTAATGGTACCCCCTTCCTTGAGGTTAGGAAGAGCTCTCTATCTCTCTCTAACTCCATACATTTGGATTCTGTATTGATTGTTCCATCCTTGGACCATAACTTGTTGTCTGTTGTGCACAACTTACTACTACTTTGGGGTGTACTATGGCATTTTGGCTGAATCATTGTGTTTTTCAAGACATCCTCATGGGAAAGATGATTGGTTGTGGTACTAGGCGGGGCAAATACTACTACTTGGACTGGGCACCAAATAGTGAGACCAAGGTTGGTCAAGCTTTCACAGCAAGTGGAGCTAGTTCTAGAGCAGGAGAGAGACACAGTTTGGTTATGGCATAAACTTCTTGGGCATGTCTCGTTCGTTAGATTCTCTGAAAAAGTTGTTTCCATCATTATTTTCTAATTTTGATGTTTTCAGCTTTGAGTGTGATATGTATTGGCCAAGAGCCATCGTGTTCCGTTCCCATTAAGTACAAATAAAAGTTTGGTTCCCTTCTTCCTTATTCATTCTGATGTCTGGGTGCTTGCTCAAATCGCTAATCCGGTTGGAGCTCGATGGTTTGTCATTTTCATTGATGACAAAATCTAGGGGTGCGCATTGGAACCGAAAAACCGAAACATTGAACCGGGCCTAATGAAAAAAACCATCTGACTAAAAAAGTCAACTAACCGACACCAAATTCGGACCGGACTGGTTTTGATTTCACACTGCACCAAACCAAACTGGACAGGTTGTGTATAATTTTTTTTTACAAAATTATTTAAATCCAATATTACATTTTTAATCTCATAACTAACATTTTTCCAATTCCAACTTCAAAACATCTCTCTTTGTATGAAATTAGATAATTTGTTAATTTTCAAGCCCCAAAAATAAAATTTTAGTAGGAATTTGTATTTAAAAAAAATTTACGAAAATAATATTATTAATAATCCGGTCATAATTCGGACTCGTTGGTTTCAAAAAACAAGTTTACTAAAATAGGACCGAACTACACCAGTTAAATAGTATCGATTTCGATTGTTGTTTGAGGTGAGAACTGGATTGTGCCCACCCCTAACTGCACCCGAATGACCCAGGTTTCCCTTCTCAAACCCAAAAGGGAAGTCAGTTTAACGTTTTAATAGTTCCATAAAATGGTGGCAACTCAGTTTCGTGCCCAAATCCAAGTTTTCTGTTTTGACAATGGCGGAAATTTCTTAATCATGATCTAAAAAAATTCTTACAGGATCATGGCATCATACATCAACGTTCGTGTCCATATACTCCCCAAGAAAATGGGTGACTGAGCAAAAGAACCGATATTTATTGCAAGTCATTCGCGCATCTTTATTTGGTGCCAACATGTCTTGATCCTTTTGGGGTGAGGCCGTCCTCTTTACAGCTTTCCTAATAAATAGGATTCCCTCAAGTATCTTGAATTTCCAAACTCCTTTTCGAACACTTCACCACCATTTCCAAATACCTCACACCCCAAACCTTGAACCACTGATTTTCGGCTGTGTTGTATTCGTACACTTACATGATCACCAATGCAACAAATTAGATCCCCGTGCAGAAAAATGTGTTTTCATTGGATATGCCCCTCATCAAAAAGGCTATTGATGCTATCACCCTCCAAGTCAGGAGGTCTATACCTCCATGGACGTAGTGTTTCGGGAACACGACATATATTTTTCAGAAGCACAGGAGGAGAATCTAGAGCTTTTTCGGCAGGACGTGTGTCTGCCTAAAAGCAGTTGGTCGCATCTCCCAGTCGATCGGTTGCTCCCCTTTATTCATTCACAAGCGGAGCTTCTGTGTCAAAGCGATCAGTCACTATAGGAAAACGACTAGTTGACTTTTCCTTCATTGCCAAACACTGCTCCTCTATGTCCAAACGACTAGTCGCTAGTGGAAAGTGATCGGTCGACTCCATGTTGCCAAATTCAGAAGGAGGAAGTTGAACTGTTATTCTGAGATTTTGCATGCTACATACCCACCTTCAACGCTAGTATCACACCAATTACCTTATGAGGAAGTCATTCAGGTAACATCTCCCCCTGAAACTAATAACACTAATAAAATATATCATGATGATTTGATTTCAGAAAGCATAAAGGGTGATAACCCTATATACCAACTTTTAGAAAGAAAGAACCCTGGTAAACCTCGAGTAAAGGAGTACGAAGTAGATCTTAAAGCCAAAGGAAAATATCCCATCAATAATTATATATCTCTAAGTAGATTATCAGAGTCACATGTACATTTTGTGAATATGTTGACCAATATATCTGTCCCCAATAGTGTGACTGAGGCACTAGAAGACTCAAAATGGAAAGAAGACCATGAATGAAGAAATGCGAGCTCTCCAGAAGAATGCCACATGGGAGCTAGTGCCTTTACCTCACAGAAAGAAGACGGTGGGATGCAGGTGGATCTATACTGTGAAACTTAAAGTAGATAGATCCATTGAAAGATATAAAGTTAGATTGGTGGCAAAGGGGTACACACAAAGATATGGGCTCGACTACCAGGAGACCTTTGCTCTAGTAGCCAAGATTAACACTATGAGAGTCCTCCTGCCCTCTAGCAGCAAATCTAGATTGGCTATTACATCAATTCCATGTTAAAAATGTCTTTTTCCATGGAGACTTGGAAGAAAAGGTATATATGGATTTACCACCAGGATGTAATTTAGCTCATGACAAGAAAAATCAAGTTTGCAAGCTCAGAAAGTCATTATATGGGTTAAAACAATCTCGTAGGGCATGGTTTGGCAGATTTACTAAGGCTTAGTTTGGTATTGCAGTGCTTCTTTTAGAAGTAGCTTTTTTTTTATAAAAGTTTTCGAAGGTTTGGTTTTTGGTAAAAAAGAGAAAAGCTGTTTTTTTAAAAATTAGGAGTCAGTTTTTAAAAGCAATTGTGCTTTTAAAAACTGCTAGAGATGAAGCATGTGCAGCAGAGAGAGAGAGGAGTTTAATGAATTTTTCAGATTTTCCATATTGTCCTTGTTTATTTCAACAAATTACACGCGTTATCCTTCTCCTTCTCACACTCTATTCCTTCTCCTTTGATTGTCGTTCCTCCTCCTAGGTATTGAAATTACCCAACAAAGCACGAACCTTTCACTTCAATAAAATTGAGAATGAAAAAACTGAAGCTCCAAGATCTGATTGGACCAAACAACAAAAGAAAATAACATATTTCAGGAATTTCTTCCGACCCAACTCTGGAAACCCATCATCATCGACTACTGCCGAGAGAGAGAGAGAGAGAGAGAGAGAGAGAGAGAGAGAGAGAGAGAGAGAGAGACGGGGTTGGGAAGGAAGAAGAAAAAAGAAACGAGGAGAAGAGGAAGAAGAAAAAAGGGGGGGGGCCTGAGAAGGAAAAAGGGGAAGAAAGAAAAAAAAATACCTGGGAAGGGAAGGGAAGAAGAAGAAAGAAAGGAGGTGAAGAGGAAGAAACAAAGAAAAAGGAAAAAAAGGAAAAAAGAAAGCTGTTGGCTGAAAGCAATTGCTTTTGAGTTGTTTTTTAAAGTTTTTTTTATATGTTTGCACATTAATTTTTTTATTTGTTAACTTAAATTATACATTTTTAGTTTTTTAATGATAATTTTAGTTATAAAAAAAAACTTTCATCATGATACTCTTTTTTGTCATTATACACTCTCACAGCACTTCTACAAAAAAGTTTACCAAACACTTTGACACTGCTTTTCATACTCATAGCACTTATACAAAAACATATTACCAAACACTTAGCTACTTCACTTCACAGCTGTTTATTTTCGCAGCACAATAGAATTAATTTTTTTTTTAAAGCACAATACCAAACTAAGCCTAAGTCCATGAAGAATTCTGGATACACTCAAAGTAATTTAGACCACAACCTGTTCTTGAAGCGTGATGGAGAAAAAATCACTGCATTAATTGTTTATGTGGATGACATGATCGTAATTGGGAAAGACACAAGAGAGCAACATAAGCTACAAAAGTATTTGTCGCATGAATTTGAGATAAAGGATTTAGGTGCTCTGAAATACTTCCTCGGAATTAAAGTAGCAAGGTCAAAAACTAGTATATTTCTATCTCAGAGGAAGTATGTGATGGATCTACTCACTAAAACAGGAATGCTTGGATGTAAGCCTGCTGACACACCCATTGAGATGAATCACAAATTGTTTGAAGACATGGACCGGCTGCCAACCAATAAGGAACAATATCAGCGCCTTGTTGGAAGGTTGATACATTTGGCACACACAAGACTAGATATTGCATATGCTGTGAGTGTGGTTAGTCAGTTTATGAATTCACTTAGTGTTTCTTATAGAAATGCAGTTGATCAGATTTTAAGATACTTAAAGTCAGCTCCTAAAAAATGATTAATGTTCTCAAAGAATGGAAATCTTGAAGTTGTTGGATATACAGATGCTGATTAGGCTGGTTCCATTACAGATAAATGTTCTACATCATGTTACTTTACATTCGTTGGAGGTAACCTAGTCACTTGGCAGAGTAAAAAACAAAATGTGCTTTCTCGGTCTAGTATAGAAGCAGAGTATCGAGGAATGGCTCAAGGAGTTTGTGAATTATTGTGGATCAAAGAACTCTTGATAGAATTAGGCTTTAAACAGAGAAGCCAATGGAGTTACATTGTGATACTCATAATCCAATTCAACATCATGAAACTAAACATGTTGAGGTGGATAGACATTCCATCAAATAAAAAATTGAGAAGAAGATCATATGTCTACCCTTTGTAAAATCAAAAGATCAATTAGCGGATGTTTTAACAAATGTTGTATGTGGACAAGTGTTTTATGACTCACTTACCAAGTTGGGCATTGGTGACATGTATGCACCAACTTGAGGAGGAGTGTTAACATGAGTTAACCTACTAAATCAAGGAGATTTTTTCCTAAGTTAATTAGGTGATTTACTTCCTTGTTTAATATAGTTGACACATCCTTGTATAATTATAAGATATTCTCATAATTAATTATTGTATCTATGATGTAGTACAACCCGTAGGTGTTAGATTAAGCACTTAAACAATAGAACATAGAAGAATATAAGAGACCGAGGTGAGGAAATATAGATCGAAAAAGACGAGAAGGGGGCAGAAACAGGTAGAACAAAGAAGAATATTGGAGATGGAGGAGAAGAAATATAGATGGAAGGGACGAAATCAAAGAGTTCTAGGAAAAAGGTTTACTCAATATTCAAATCTCAATTTTAAAGAACTAACTACATGGAGGTATTTATATCAAACTAAAACCTAGACATAATAGGATAAAAATCCCTTACTTAAACAGAAATTATAACCCAAATAAAGTAGGAAACTTAAAACTATGAATCTGGAAATTTGGAAAAGAAGAAATCCTACTAGAATTTGGAAAACTAGAGAACTAGGAAACTAACAAATACATTAGGAAACTAATAAATTTAGGTCCTACGCATCCTCCATCATTATGGAGGAGAATACAATTAACCTAAAGTATTCAAACCAAATATCATATTTTAGCAAGCATAATAAATTTCATTTCTTAATGATAATAACTTGTCTTAATTAATGATGTTCTTTGTAGCCACGACATGACTCATTGTCAACCCTAGCTACTTTATATATTAAGGGCCTCAAGTATAAACATCCTATGTGTACGTGCCAAAAGAGTCTGTGGGCTTTTGTTGAACACTACGATGGCCCAAATTTCTAGCATACTATACTTTGGCTACTTGCAGCATCAGTTCAGCAGCTTTATTGTAACTAGCCTGATTTTGATTCAAACCACTGAGACTTTCTTGCATCTTGTTGAATCCTTCTTTCATGATTTGCAGCATACTGTTGAATTGCTGCGCAAAAGGGATTAGTGCAATTTGTTGTTCTTGTTCACTGGTTTGAACAGAAATAGCATTTCCACCAACTTCATGGATGGGTTCCATTTGGTCCTATTGGGCGTGCCAAGAGGGTCTATAGGCTTTTGGTGAACACTGCGATGCCCCAAGTTTCTAGCAGGTTATACTTTGGATTCTGTGAGTTGCTTGCTGGTCAAGAAATAGCGTATTGGGCCTTAAAATGGGCTACATGCTGGTTTCTTTTCTGCAAATGAAACTGATGGACTTTGTTTTCTCTTTAATCCACGTGATTAACTAGTTTTAACAAGTTAATGTTGATGAGTCTCACAGTTCAAATCACATTTAATGCGGTTGTTAAGCCCTCCATTTGCCGTTGACTCTTCCTCAGCTGTCGAAATCAACTTTGAGTTTAAATCTGGATGTTCACGCTATTAACCAGGTAAAAGTTGCTTAGCAACGGTTTTATGAGAAAGTCAAAGCTTTTGGACTGAACCGTGCTTGGGCTTTGATCTTTTGGATACTTACTTATTTTATTTCTAGACGGCCCAAAGCCTATTTTGCTCGAAAAGTCCTTATGTTATCAAAGTGCGCCACGTGTGGCCACATGTTGGCTTTTCATCACAGTATAAATGTATGCCAAAATTTAATTAACATTAGTCGTTAATTTATAATGAGTGCTACTATTTCCACTTACCCTGCCCTATTTTCCCACCTACCTTATTTTCAAAATTTTAAAGACAAATCTACCTATTTTTAAAATGACTTATAAGGACAAAAACCTCAACCCATCATAAACTTTCTCCATCGACGACCATGGAGGGATATACCTAGATGTAGTGCCGACTCCCAAAGAAACAACACCAACGCCTACTGCGCAGGTGACAGTGATCCTTAGAAAGGCTTGAAACCAGGGGCGGTCCTACGCCTAGGGCAAGGTAGGCTGCTGCCTACCCCAAAATTTTAAAAAATAAAAAATACCCATATATAATAGGCCAACTCATGTGAAACATACAAACCTATGCCCACCCAAAAAGCAACCCACATGTATTCATAACCTAAAATTTCCCTCTTCTTTAATTATCTCCTCTTTAATTATCTTCTCTTTAATTACCTACCCCCAAATTTTAAGACGTTGTATATGACAACATTGAATCTAATATATTTTAAATAGGTTAGAAGTTATGTGTTCTAATCTGTTCTAGTGTTTACTTAAGAATGAATTATAATTTGCTGACTTTGTTGAAATTAATAAGGTCTTTGATTTTTGGAATTTTGTTGGGATGTTTGATTTGATATTGCTATTGTTGAGATGTTTGATTTGTTGTTGATATGTTCATGTTTGATTAAAGCCATTGATGTTATTATGAGAATTTATTTGATTTTTTTGTTGGGATGTTGGATTAAATAAGTTATATTTTGTTATGTTGGATCACAATTCGAACGCCAAGAAAATAAAAAATTTGTTGGAATTTTTTTTTTTAAGGAAAAAGAATAGTTTTATTTTTTGTTGCTAAAATTTTATTTATGTATAGAGATGCATTTGAGGGTAAGGCTCATTATGTCCTACTAGGTGTATATTTTTATATTTATTAATGAGATTCACTCATAATGTCGAATTTTTTAATGTAAGTTTAAGGCCTTGCAATTTTAAAATCCTGAATCCGCTACTGCTTGAAACGTTTTTCTGTCACTCAGTAGTTGCCTGCTTGACCCAACCATATGCTTGCTAAATTGAACATGCTGAAATTCGACAAAGTGAAGTTGTAGAGCGAGCAGCATTCCGAAAATATAAGTGCAATTGTAGGCGACACACAACCTCATGGAATAGCGTCCGGTGATCAAAAGCACCAAAACGTAAAGTAGAATCAAGTTGATTATAAAGACAACCTCCCCAACCAGAGACCATTCCAGCGTGGGTTATGGGTTAATAATCTGATTTGATCGCTTGTTAAACCCATGAATTTCATTGATTCTTGTTAAACCCACAATTGACCCACGTCAGCGGCAGGAGGAGGATGGGGGTGGTGGTGGGCCGTCGATGGGGGAAGTTTGTGCTGGGTTTGGGTTGGGTTTTTATTTTTATTTGTATTTTTAAGTTTCAATTGTTTTTTTGTTTGAATTTATAATTAAATGGCATTTTAGGATGGAAAGATAGGATTATGTTTTTTCAAATCTATATGGTGAGTAAGAAAATAAGGTGGGTGAAAAAATATGACAGTTGAATGGAAATAGCAGCACTCTTTACAATTTTCGGAATAAGAATAAACTGGGTATCTTGAGCAATTAACCATTATCTGTATTTAAAACCATTTAATTTGGTCGTAATTACATTAATTGATTTCTTACAATCACAAGGAATGCACTCAGCTTCAGACCCACAAAAAAAAAAAGGGAATGCACTCAGCCATGTGTCTAACAAACAAGGTGCAGAGAGTGATTCCCCATCAAAACTACGAGTTCCACTGGATCCTTCCCCATCATTGTGTTTATAACTTGGATTGACAACACCACCATGTACGGATGCTCAATTGTTACGGTGATGTTGGACCCCGTTAGGTAGCCTCCTCTTAAGGAGAAATGCTGCTGCTGGATTGTGTCATTACTTTGTTGAACTCTTCCACGTCTTGTTCGTAAATCAAACGGGCACCGCACTTCTTGACCATGCTGGGGCCTGAGCTTTCAAATGAAAATGTTAACCGATCACAACTCTTTTGCCACTCTGTACCGAAGCTTATATCACGAGACACATAGAATAGCCAAAGATGATCCGACACGGGCTGGACATCAGTTGATAAAACAGGCGCAGGGTACTCTTTTTGTCCATTGACTTCCAAAACACAAGAGAGCTCCCATCCGCCGCTGAAAACTTGAAAAACAGTGCAAAGAGCATATCCCATCCACTTGTTATCACACCAATTTGGAGTTACCTGTATGCTTACCGAAGATCCCACTCTTTGACGACTGAACCACCAAGGAATTTTACTTCCAGGAATTACAATTTCAAACCTATCTCCCGGATATGAGATTCTCTATACAGGACAAAATGTGGTGTTAGAGAGAATGAATGAACAAACGAACAAATGAATGTGAGAGAGAAAGAGACCTGAAGGTATTTTTGGAGCATAGTAAATGTTTTGTGGTCGTGGCTTTCTTTCTCAACCAATCCAAAGCAATTCATCAAATTGAAACATGAAGAATTTAATGTATCCAAATTCAATGGATGTTGGAGCCTTTCCAGTGAAGTGCATCCATCGGCAGTCACTTGTAAACTTTTACTTGATGAAAGGAATGGAAGGTATTCAAGACTCCGGCAACCACTCAAATATAAGTTCTCAAGCTGAGAAAGCTGGCTAATGCTTTCAGGAAGGTTAACAAAATCATTTCCACTCAAGTCCAACGATACCAAAGAAGATAAGCAACCAATATCAGCGAGGATTGTTCCATCCCGAAGATTGTGATCACTCAGATCTAACTCCCTTAAAGAACATAACCCTGACATAGGAGGAAAAAACTGACTCATAGGTTGAAGACTCTTCAATGGCCATCTAAAAGGGAGCGACACATGCCATGGCTGTGGTGATCGCCCTTTTGGTCCACGGAAAATAAATGATTTCAGCTTTTTCAAATGTAAAACGGAAAAGGGCCATTTTTCTATGGCAGTTCCACTTAAATCAAGCTTCTCCAAAGACACTAGTTCCTGAAAGCTTGCAGTCAGTTCTGCCAGTTGTGTGCATCCAGAAGCATTAAGACTTTTAAGAAACTTCAAATTGCCAATGGTACTTGGAAGATGAGTCAGATTTACACAATCTCTAATATCAAGAACAGAAAGTTTAGTCAGACCTTCAATTGATGATGGTATATCTGCAATAGCTGTCCCATCTAAAGAAATCTTCCACAAATTCTCCATATGTCCCACAAATTCAGGAATCCTTTTAACATTTGAGCAACCAGAAATGATAAGAATTTCCAGGGATTCCATTGCAATCTCACCTGGCAAACTCTCAAGACTTTTGCAGTCTTTAAGATTCAAGAAAATAAGCTTTTTGAGAACTCGTATGGATGAGTGGATCTCACCTAGACTTTCACATCCCTGAAGATCTAGTCTCTCAAGATTTTGGACCTCTTTGAAATCGGGGGTGCTTGTCAAACTTTTTGAGTGACTAAGTTTGATGACTTTCAACTTGTCAAAATCCTGTTAGAGTTACAAGAAAGTGAAAATAAATAGATTCAGGAGAAAGCTTACGTTTTGCTCTGATAAATAGATTATATGTGGCAGTTGTAGATTTGTACCTTTATTCCACTCCAAAGCTGTTCAATCCTACTATGACACATGCTGAGTTCAACAAGCTTATCCGGTTTGAAACCTAAGGGGAGAGAATCTAAAGAATAACCTTTCCATTCAAGAAATTGTAAGGAGTTAGGAAGACACACGAGGCCTTTATGAAGGTAAACATTATGAAGTTGGATAAATTTTAGATTAAACATCTTTGAAAAGGCTTCGGGATGGCATTCACACACTTCTGATTCACGATGGTCTAAGACAATGCCTTCAACTGCTGATGTCCCCTAATAACCAAGAATAAAGAACAAGTCAATTGCAAAACATCATAAAGGGTAAGTGATGTGCACATTATATGGAAAGGAAGATGAGTAAACTTAATAGTCTGCTTTATACTCTGTTGATTTTGCTGGATTCATGTGTTACTGATGTATCCATGTAAGCTCTTACCGTATTATTTCTCAAAAACATAAAAAATGTCCTCTGAAAGCCACAACCTGCTACGTTCACCAGGTTCTTTTGACTCTTCACGAACAATTGCTCTACCCATTTCTTGTAACAAATTATGCATCCACACCACATTATCTGAAACTGTTAAAAGAGACCACCTTATAAGAACTTTTATAGCGTTGTCTATGCGGGAACGAAAGCCGCGTAGTCTTTCAACTACTTCATCTTTGTACTTTCCCGTAAAGAAGCATGCGATATCAAGGAAAATACTTTTCTCCTCTTCATCTAAACCATGAAAATTGATTTTAAGCCTATTCATAATTTCTCCATCAAAATTATCTTTCAGTTTACCCAATTTACTTCTCCATTCATCTTGACCTGCTTTATGCAAAGATGATCCCCAGAGTTTAAGAGCTAATGGGAGGCCATTGGCATAAATTACAAAACATTTAGACAGAGCTACATAGTGCTTATCTGGATAATCTCTTCCAAAGGCTTTCAAGCTAAAAAGTTGAAGAGCGTCTTGGTCATTTAACTTATGCACCTCAAATGTTCTGTCCACACCATGTCTACTTAGCAATCGTTCACTTCTTGCTGTAATAATGACTCTGCTCCCTGGAGCAAACCCATCTTGGTTTCCACATAACTCTTCTAATTGACTATTATCGTCGACATCATCAAGAACGAGAAGAACTTTTTTGCGAGATAAGAGCCTTTTGATTGTGCCTTTTATATCAAAGGCCCAGTCTTCTATATTTCTTTTCATAAGGCTCTTGCAAAGTTCTCTTTTTAGATTTTTTAGACCATCTGTTTGAGAAACCTTATCTCTAACTCTGTCAAGAAAGCAGCTGCGTTCAAATTTATGGAGAATCCTCGCATAAGTTCTCTCAGCAATGGTTGTCTTACCTATCCCACTCAGCCCCCATATCCCTATAAAACGAACATCAACTGACTCGGTGTCTGTATCTAGAAGCCTATGTAGATGCTCCAATGTTGAATCAATTCCAACCAGCTTTTCTTCAGGCTCCGACCATGTAGGACGTACTAAGGTTCGCACCTTGTCAACAATTTCTCTGATGAGCTGTGGTTCATATCTTCAAGAGGAAAAGACAATAATCAAGGTCATGCATGGCTGAACTAATATGAGTCATAAATAGCAAAAAAGCGATAAAAATACACTTTGCATTTTGTTTTTTTGCCACCACCTCTAGCAGCTGAGTGGTAGCTCTGCCTGCATTTTATAAGAAGTAGTTTCGGAGTGGACTCAGGGCTACCCCATTGCATCATAGCCATTCAACCCAAAAACTAAGAACACCTTCTTAATGGAACAATAATGCTAAAAACACCAACTTTGAGATACCAATGGATACGAAAATTTTTACTTGCTATGAATAAATAAAGTTCATAGAAGACGCAGAATGAAAACAAATGAATCACTTTCACATCAGTTATTGTCAAAAGTTAGTGTAATAAGTTGTTGTCCTTAATATCATTAACTCTGTCAAGAAAGCAGCTTACTTCGAATTAAGAACTCCTCACTGTGGACCTAAAATATGATAGAAATAGAAAGCTACCAAAAAAAAAATTCAAAACTATTTCCCTCTGTTACCTCTGTTACGAAAGCATCTGACTTCGAATTAAGAACTCCTCACTGTTATGACGCATATTTTGGATTAAGCCAAAGAAACTTCCTCAATACGTGATAAAAGTGATTAAAAAAGTGTATAGATGACCAAATAGCATTGGATTGAGCAACAATTTATCTTCCCAATGTTCCCAAGTTCGAATCGTCTTCTGCAGTAATGAAAAAAAAATTGTGTATTCTATGACTAAATAGCATTGGATCGAATAATAATTTCTCTTCCTAATGTTCCCAAGTTCCAATCCTCTTCTGCAGTAATGAAAAAAAATAGTGTAATTTATCATAAAATAAACTTAGCCTCCCCATATAAATTCTTTTTATGAATGGGTATATGAATGTTAACATGAAATATTTTTCTGTACGATTTTCATGCATCAGGTCCAGGCAAATTAAATGTACTCACTACAACATTATATCAAATAGAACGGAATTATAAGTCATTTTCTCTCCTACAAAGGTGATATATAAAATATAAATTCACAATTATTATATGTGCTCCAAGAAGTGAGTCGAGGGGAAAAAGAAGTAATGCTAACCTATCCTTTGTAGTCCACCCTTTGATTTTAGCCACTGTCCCTAAAGCATCTCTCCAGCTCTTCACCTTGTTGATGTCATGCTTAAACCTTTCTTCAAGTTCAGTGAAGGCTTGTTCAAAACTCCCTAATTGTTTTCCAACATCGGAGGATTCCACAGAATAGAAAATTGGTAGAATTGCGCCCCTCCCTTCCATGCATTCAAAAATCTTTAAAAGTTCATTTAGGCACCACGTTGAAGAAGCATAATCTTGAGAGATCACAAGAATGGCAAATCTTGACTCTGCAATTGCTGAGAAGACTGCAGAAATTGGTTTTCCTTCTTGAAGTTCTGTTTCGTCCAAGAATGTCTCTGTAATTCCTTGATCCAGCAGTTCTTCATGTAAATGGGCTGTAAAGGTCTTGCGTGTGTCACCTCTAAAACTCAAAAAGACATCATATTTCCATCGAGACGGTGGAGGAAGAGATGAGCTGTCTCTTTGCGTGCTCGATGCCATTTCAGACTGGTTTCTCGTTTGTGCCAACTTACAGGAGAATGCAGATGAGATTAATTTCACAAAGCAACCTGCTGGAGAGAGGAGACAGTGCAGGCAATTAAGCAATTTGGTAGAAGATAAATACATTTTTGTGGAAGCAAAATATCTCAGATGCAAGGTCAAATAATTAAGCGAAGAGTACCTTATCTTCAAATTTTAAAAACAAATTTATCCATTTGTAAAATGACTTATAAAGACTTAAAAATAATAAAAAAAGACCTATTCTCCTTCATCCTTGTCAAACCCCAACCCCTCCCTTCTTTCCCTCGTCCCGACCAAACCCAAATCAAAATTCCAATAAAGCTTCAAAATTTCCAACTGGGTCCAGTCCAATTCCTTCAGATTTCTCCTCAGTTTCTAAACCCAAGGGCACAAGCTTTCTGTTCCATTTGCTCAGTTTGCTCTTTGTCTTCTTTCTAATTCTGGCATTCTCTCTGTTATTGTTTTAGTTTGGTGGAAAGACGATGAACATTAAGAGCGATTTTCTTTATTTTTTTTTATTTTTAAAGGGTATTTTAGGAATAATGGTGGGTGTAAAAATAGGATTGTGTTTTTTTCAAAGTTACATGGTGGGTGGGAAGATAAGGTGGGTGGGGAAAGAGGGCTAGGAAAATAGGCACTCTTAAGTCAATCAATTTGGGAATTATTTGACCTAATTGGGAGTTACTCAATTTAATTGGAAGTTACCTGATTTAATTGGAATTTATTTTATTATTGCCTTAATTAGGGATTTGAAACTAACAACTACCGTAATGAACCTAAACTAAAGATGGAAAGAGTCACTCACTGAATACCTATTTATTAAAGAAGACTGAGCTAGTCCTAAAGCCGAAAGACGAAGGCAGCAAGGCGAAAGGAACAACAACAAAGTCAGGAACAAGGATTGTTTGTTACACGACTTATTGATTTCACCGGCTAGTTGACGCTAGCCCATACTAACAGAAGGTCAAGAATGAGACAGCTACTAGGGGCAAAAGGAAAGAAAGAACTTCCCTAATTACACTAATCTCGCCAAATCAGGGAAGAATAATTCCTTTTAATATGTGGAATTATTCTTCTGAAACCCTAGCCTCGAGGCCCCTATAAATAGATGGATACGCACAAGGGTTCAGGTACGTCTAAAATTCTATCTAAAACTCTGCAGAAATTCCCTCTCACAAACCCTAGCTGCCATACTCTTTCTCTCTCACACACAAGGCTCGGAGCCACCGTTCACACCATAGATACAACTCCGTACCCTTTTCGTTAGCTATTGTTTTCCTACAAATACTTGAACTAACTTTGGCATCGGAGGGCCTTTGGCCAACACCCCCCGGGTGTGGTCCTCTTATTCCGATTTGTTTTGCAAGGAGAAAGAGACGGCGAAGGGGAAGACGAAATTTTAGATGAATATTCCCGTGGGACGAAAATTGCTCCCACAAATTAGTGCTTTCATTGAGAGCACGAGACCTACTCAAAGCGTGCTCCAAACCTATTTTCCAATCCGCCGAAGCCTTCCAAACAACCATGTTTGGAAGAAAATGCCCTAGGAGCAAAACCACCACAACAGCGCACTCTGGAACGATGGAAACCTCGTTGCCACCGCAAGGTACAGCTGCTGCCGTGTTTTGCAGCAGCTTCCCATGGCTGCCAATGCTTCCCAGTAGCTCCCTAGCGAGTTCCAGCAGCCCCTAGTGGCCTCACAACCACCTCTCGGAGGCCTCACAACCTCTCCAAACAGGAGTTATAGCAATCGAACAGCCACCAAACTGGGGACAACTCCTTGCAGGCTCAAATCACCCCTGTGAACCACCAAATGGCGGCTGGAATTGCCGCACCACTTGTGGCCTCCTCCACCTTTCCACCGCAAGGACCAAGCGATGGTGCCATCTTGGAGCAAATCCATTCGCTCCCTCCTTTGCAACCACACTTGACGTACGCACCAGTGTACGCATGTAATGGAGCCTTAGCCCATATGTCATTGGGCCCGATCCACACCTCTCTTCCCGAGCAACGCAGTCAAGCGGGCCTTAACTCATGGGTTGATCAACTCGCGTAGAGGGTCGACGACCAAAACAATCTAATTGGCCAACTACTCAGGCAAATCAACTTGAATCAATGCCTAACCTTGGAGCTCGTGGCGAGGAGAGAAGGATCCGTGAGCATACTAGCGAGCATCTTGAGAGATCCCAGACTCAGTCGAAGAGGGACAAACGGGCAGGGGAGAGAATGAGGTCTTGTTGAAGAGACGCAGACATCTGCAAGCCGAACTCTGAGCCGGTCGACAATCCGTTCAAGGCTAGGTCCAAGGACCAATGTGCACGAGAGGTTGGTCCCACAGTCCAATACCCACGCTCGCTTGGGCCCACAAAGAAGTATCCATTCAAGACTGGGCTCACAGGGGAGACGAGTCCTTGAACGATTGTGTGACGAACGCAACAACCGACGCTCACCAACCCGCTCGAGAACCAACTCGCGACGGCAACGCATGGAGGAATCTTCGCAAGCTTAATCCACCAATCTACCTCATGAGCAGGGCAACCAAGAAGGTCGACCTCTGCAAGTCAACGAGGAAGTCAACCATCCCCGCCTAAATCACGAAGGTCACCAACGTGATAGGCAAGCCATGCGTGCGGAATTAGAGTTCATTTATATTCAAGCATTAGAAATAGGTCACTCAAATCAAAACTGGACAAATGTCGAAGCTGAAAAAGGCAGAGAAAACGAACCTCCAAAACGACTGGTTGTCACCATTCAACGACAGGTCGCTGATAAATTTGTCCAAAAACGACCGGTCTCACTGTTCATGCGACCGGTCGATTTTTGACTTTTGGTCTGTGCTAAGTTCTTCCTTTTTTGTTCTGAATCTAACCATATAAAGTACGTTAAATTCAGACAAATAGTTGGAAAGTTATGGGCCAAAACTAGACAGAGGTAAAACGTGAAATTTGTGTTTTTCTTTAGTTTCTTGTTTTCTTTCATTTCTTTTACCTTTCTTTACTCATTTTTTAGTTTCCACTTTGCCTCTTACATTTGTGGTGTGTTAAATAAGCTTTCTTTATGTATTCAAATTAGAACTTGTAGGAAGCTAAAGAGTTCCTCATGGGATTGACCCCGTACTTACAGAATCTATACCCCAATGGATTCGTGTACTTGCGGGTATTTTTAATTTGATGATTAGCACATTAATTTGTGTCGATTAACAAGTACAACACTTGCACAGCAATGACAAGGCAGTAACATTGCACCATGTGGCATAACCAAATTGGTTAAAGGGTGATCAGGTGCCATGTGGTGAAATAGTAGTGAAGGTTGATTGTGGAATGTTGCATGTTGAGTCACCTACCCAACTCATCCAAGTCGTCCATTTATGTTGACTTTTGACTGTTGAATCTCAGCTATTCATTGTGTTGATCATATATTGACTGTCACATCCCGGATCGGCTTCGCCATAGCACGATATTGTCCGCTTTGGGGCCCCATCTCTGTCCTTACGGTTTTGTTTTTGGAACTCACGAGCAACTTCCCAATGAGTCACCCATCTTGGGATTGCTCTAGCCCCAACTCTCGAGCTCCCAGGAAGGCCTCGTGCTAGATGGAGGCGGGCATGTATATATAAGGCACATCACCCCTTCTTCGTTGGTCGATGTGGGATGTTACAATCCACCCCCCTTAAGGGCCCAACGTCCTCGTCGGTACACTCACACCACACGGTAGAGTGGCTCTGATACCAAATTGTCACATCTCGAATCCGCTCCGCCGTAACACGATATTGTCCGCTTTGGGCCCCCCCCTCTGCCCTCACGGTTTTGTTTCTTGGAACTCACGAGCAACTTCCCAGTGGGTTACCCATCCTGGGATTGCTCTAGCCCCAACTCGCTTAACTTCAGAAGTTCCCATGACTCCGAAGTCAGTGAGCTCCCAAAAGGCCTCGTGCTAGATAGAGGCGGGCATGTACATATAAGGCACATCACCCCCTATCCGTTAGTCGATGTGGGATGTTACATTGACTGCTGACTATTGACTCAACTAACAATTTAATCTTGGCCATCGAAATTTTTTTTTTATAGAAAAATCTCAGTCGTCCATTCCTTCATGAGATGCATACAAATACCCCTTATCCCACTAGATTCTCTTCACCCCTCATTGCATAGAATTCATTTTAGATGTAGCTGCTTCCTCTTCTTCATCCGTCTGTTGCTTCTTCTTCTTTTTCTCCTTCTTCTTCTTCTCCTCAAGTTTAATTAAGGAATTAAATATCAGGAATTTGAAAAATATCGGTAGTCCAAAAAGCGGAAATATCGATGAAAATATCAGGAAAGTATCGATATCATTAAAAATTGATGAAAAGCCATGAAAATTATTAGAAAATTGTGGAAATTTTGAACGAAAACTAGAGACATGCTTGTTTAAACAATTATCTAACAATATAACCAAAGAAATTGATAAAACTTAATTGGATGGTGGATTTATGTGACTAAGATTGCATATAATGCTCGCTGAGAAATAATAAGAGTTTTAAGTATTTACGAACATAAACATAATAATAGTATTACCTTCAGCTAGAGGTACTTTTAAATAATGTCGTAACAGATATAAGGGAAATTGTGAGGAATATTTTGAAAATTCGAAAAAACTACGATACCGTCACATGAATAAATATGTAATTATCATCGATATATATGCCTGAGAAAGCATACAAAGAGGGCGGAAAATAAGAACAGAAGATCTGGACTCCCCAAGTTGGCAACGCAGTTGCACGTGCACCATACGTACGCGTAACAATTACGAAACAGTAAAAAAGAAAAATTTGGAGAGTGAAAATGTCAACCGAAAACAGTAAAAAAGAAAATTAAGGTAGAGACGAAGACGACATTCTCTTTTCTGGGTCTGGGTATGGGTTTGGGTTTGGGGGTATATGCACTCAGACTCAGTCACTCGGCTACTCCTTCAGAACAAAAATTGGAGCTCTATGCTCGTAAACTCTCACTTACCTCCAAATTGACAAACCCTAAAACACATGCTGTGAACACTGAAACCACAATGGCACTTGGATTCCCAATCGGAAATTGAAGCTTGAAGAAACCAGGTGAGGCTTTACTTTTTATGCATATTTCTTTGCTCCATTTGATCCCATTTTGTTGAAAGCCTTTTGTTTGGTTTTAGCAACATTCTGGGTTCTTGAACTGATTACAGAAGTGAATGTTACTTTAATTTTGGAAATGGAAAACATGGGTTGGGATATTGTTTGATGCTTGTATGGTGAGTGGTTTTAGTGCTGATGGGAATTGTACACTATGGTTTTGGGTAAAGAAGAAATAGAAAAGTGGTACTCTGTTGTGTGGTTGCCAAATGTTATGAATTAGTTTAAACTAAAACAAAAAGTAATGAATTATGCTGAATGGCTTTCTCTTTTTCTTCCTTTGTTATTGAATTTTCTTTTCTGTAAACCAAAGAAATCAGGAATTACTCTAACAGACCTGAACATTTGTAATTTTTAAACAAAATATTAAACAAAGATTTTGGCACTTCTAAGTGCTAAAATATGAATACGAGTTTGAATATGTTCTTCTCCATAAGGAGGTATATATAAGAGTTTACATGAGTGCTTTACAAGGAATTAGATCTAGTAAAGGATTAGGAAAGTATCTCATAATTATACAATGATTTGACAACTATATAAAATAGGAAAGTAAATCCCTTAATTAATCAAGGAAATAAATCTCCTTGATTAATTAGGAGACTCACTTCAACACTAAGATCATACAAAGGTATGCAATGCAGCACCTCAAGTCCTTCTCAAATTGTGTTATGATCATGTCATGTTAGAAATGGTACATTGGCAAGAATTCATGTTAAATACGTGGAAACGTAAAATTGAATTGCGCAACATGAAGTATTTATCAGGATATTTCTTAAAGTTTGGTTATTTGCAGCTAGGTTTTGCTCTTCTCCTTCCATTGAGTGTTCCTGAGCAGGGTATTGGTGAACAACCACTTACTCCTTGGCTTTTGGATCTCGGTAATCTTTTTTCTTTTTATTTGTTTGAACTTTTTATATAATAGTTAGCTCTAGTTCATAGATGTTTTTGTATACTTAATCAGCTTGTTTTATTGACTCTTCGGTGGGGATAGCCATGAGGAACTCTTCATAGTCAGCCCAAAAGGAGTGATATAGTTGTTCATATCACTACTAAAAAAAAACCCTTGCGCGACCAAACAAAATTCGTCGCGCAAAGTCACTTTGCGCGACAAATATAAATCATCGTCGCTCACAGTCTTACGCGACTCAATTTTGCGCAACGAAAAACAAATCGTCGCACAAAGTCACTTTGCGCGACGACAAAGAATCGTCGCGTAAAGTACCTTTGCGCGACGAATACTAGAATTCGGTGCACAAAGTTTTGCGCGACGAAGAATGATTCGTCTCGCAAAGTATTTACAAAAATAAATAAATAAATAATTATTTTTTAAATTTTTTGGATGCCTTTTCGCGACGAAAATAATAATCTTCGTCTCGCAAAGTCTTTACTAAAATTAAAATTAAAAATTAAAAAAAAATTGGATGCCTTTGCGCGACGAAATAATAATCTTCGTCTCGCAAAGTCTATACAAAAATAAATAAAATAAAAAAATTATTTTGTTAGAAAAATATATTATTGTAGTTCGGATTGGGTTTTTGTTAGAAAATATATATTTTAAATTGACGATCAAATTGGTTCATTGTATTCATATAGGGTCAAGGAATGTAGCTGTAAAAAATCATCAAAATCGAAATTGAAATAACCGTTAAATCGTGATTTTTCATTTATAACCGTCGAAAAGTTTTGTCCTATTACTTGATCTCTGAATGTTTATTTTTTCCGATTTTTGGCGTATATGATCTCGAAGTATAAACAAACAAGTTTGACGGTTTGATCGTTGAAACTAGTTTCGTAGAATGTGTATGCCATCAAAACAATATATTCACTAACAATTAAGAGTTTATAAACTTTCATTAAATACAATATAAGATTTTGTAGTATCCACTAGTGTAAATATTTTCAATTGAAGATCAAATTGAGTCATTGTATTCATATAGGGTCAAGGAGTGTAGCTGTAAAAAATCACGAAAATCAGAGTTGAAATAACCGTTAAATCGTGATTTTTCGTTTATAACCGTCGAAAAGTTTTGTCCTATTACTTATTCTCTGAATGTTTATTTTTTCCGATTTTTGGCGTATATGATCTCGAAGTGTAAACAAACAAATTTGACGATTGGATCGTTGAAACTAGTTTGGTAGAATGCGTATGCCATGAAAACAATATATTCACTAACAAATAAGAGTTTATTTATACTTTTATTAAATATAACATAAGATTTTGTGGTATCTACTAGTGTAAATATTTTAAATTGACGATCGAATGCAATCATTGTATTCATATAGGGTCAAGGAGTGTAGCTATAAAAAATCATGAAAATCAGAGTTGAAATAACCGTTAAATCGTGATTTTCGTTTATAACCGTCGAAAAGTTTTGTCCTATTACTTAATCTCTGAATGTTTATTTTTTCCGATTTTTGGCGTATATGATCTCGAAGTGTAAACAAACAAATTTGACGGTTAGATCGTGGAAACTAGTTTCGTGGAATGCGTATGCCATGAAAACAATATATTCACTAACAAATAAGAGTTTATTTATACTTTTATTAAATATAACATACGATTTTGTGGTATCTATTAGTGTAAATATTTTAAATTGACGATCAAATGCAGTCATTGTATTCATATAGCATCAAGGAGTGTAGCTGTAAAAAATCATCAAAATCAGGGTTGAAATAACCGTTAAATCATGATTTTTCGTTTATAACCGTCGAAATGTTTTGTCCATTAATTGATCTCTTAATGTTTATTTTTTTCTGAATTTTGGTGTATATGATCTCGATGTATAAACAAACAAGTTTGACGGTTGGATCGTTGAGTAGCTTTAAATTTATTTATTTTGTACGTATAACACTTAAGAAATTGAATAGTATATGTATTTATTACTAGCTTTAAATATTTTTAAAGACTTTGCGCGACCAATTGGTATTTCGTCGCGCAAAGTATTTTTTAAAAATTTGGCGGGCACAAAAATGGGATTTTTAAAATAAATAAAAAATTTCGACTTTGCGCGACCAAATTATAATTATTCGTCGCGCAAAGTATATATCCTAAAAATTTGGCGGGCACCAAAAATGGGATTTTTTAAAAAAAAATTCGACTTTGCGCGACCAATATATAAATATTCGTCGCGCAAAGTATTTTTTAAAAATTTGGCGGGCACAAAAATGGGATTTTTAAAATAAATAAAAAATTTCGAACTTTTTGCGCGACCAATTATAATTATTCGTCGCGCAAAGTATATTTCCTAAAAATTTGGCGGGCACCAAAAATGGGATTTTTTTTAAAAATTTCGACTTTGCGCGACCAATATATAAATATTCGTCGCGCAAAAGTTTGGGCGACCAGAAATTCGTCGCGCAAAACAGAAAAAAATTGGCGGGCACCAAAAATGGGAATTTTTTTTAAAATTTTTTTAAAACACTTTGCGCGACCAATATATTGTTTCGTCACGCAAAGTGATACGTTCTTTAAAAGCAAAATAACTCCTCTACCATTTTCTCAATGTCTTCTAAATCCTACCATTTCTCTCTTTCCCACTCCCCAAATCCTACCATTTCTCTCACACTCACTCCTCTCACTTAATCTCTCTCTCTCTCTCTCTCTCACTCACTCTCTCATCTCTCTTTTCATCATCTCTCACTCTCTCATCTCTCTCTCACTATCTTCTCTAATTCTCTCACACTCACTTCTCTGTAAATTTTAATTTTTTTTCATTAATATGTGTTTTTGGAGTTAGTTTTGGGTTTATGCCAATTATTTGTCATTATTTTATGTTATTGTTTTGTTATTTGACAATATTTGTTTTTTTTTTGTAGGGAATTGTTGAGGCTTTGATGGCTAAAGTTGAAGATTTGATATAAGAGGCTTGTAGATTTTATTATTGTACTTTGTTAATTTAAGTGTACATTTTGTATATTATGTATATTGGATAATTTGACCACTATTTTTCTTATGTAATTTTATTTTGAATATGTCAATTTAAATTAAAGTAATTAAGAAAAATAAAATCATACAATTAAATTAAATTTTAAAAAATTAATATAATGAAATTGATATAAGAGAAATAATAAAAAAAATGTCAAAAACCTTGCGCGACAAAATATTTCATCGCGCAAACTATTAAATTAGTTTATTTTAGTTTAAAATTTTCAAAAAACAAAAATTAAAAAAAATGAATATTTCGTCGCGCAAACCTTTGCGCGACATTAGCTTTCGTCGCGCAAAAGAGATATTATTCGTCGCGCAAAGTATATAATATTCGTCGCGTAAAGTAATTAATATTCGTCGCGCAAAGTTGTTATTGTCCGTCGCGCAAAGTTTTCAAGATTCGTCGCGCAAAGTTGTTATTTTCGTCGCGCAAAGTCGTCATGATTCGTCGCGCAAGTGGTTATCCTTCGTCGCGCAAAGTGGCTTTGTGCGACGAAAATTTTCGCCGTCGCGCAAACCCTTTCTCCACGAGTTTTGCGCGACAGAACTTGCGCGACCATAATTTCGTCGCACAAACTTTGCGCGACGAAATTTTCCTTTGCGCGACCAAAAATCATTCGTCGCGCAAAGTGTTTTTTGTAGTAGTGTATCTTTCAGAAAACTGTCATGGACCCTATTTTTATTTATTAATTATGAAAAGTTATATTTACCTTAAAATCTGGTTAAATCTATAGTAGGGGTGGGCGCGGTTCCTTCGGTCCCTTTAACCTTAAAGAAACGAAATCGGTACTATTTAACCGGTCCGGTTTGGTCCAAATTTAAGTAAAAAAAATTTCAAAAACCGGCCGGTTTGGTTCTGACCGGTTTCGGTCCCTTTTACCCTTTCCCGGTTTTGAACCGGTTTATTAATTTTTTATTTTTTAATTATTTTTTTATTTTTAAAAAAAAAAAATTTTTTTTTATTTTTTTAATTAAAAATTTATAATAAATAACTTATTTTTTTGGTTTAAAAATTAACAAATAATCCAATTCATACATTTAGAAATTTTTTGAAGTTGAACTATAGTGATTATAACATTTAAAATATGAGATTATATTTTAAAAATTTGTAAATAAAAAATATAAAAAATAAAATAAAAATAAAAAAATATGACCGGTCCGGTTTGGTCCGGTCCGGTGCGGTGTAGTGTAAAACCAGGGAACCGGAACCGGTTGGAACCGGTTCGGTTCGGTCCGGTCCGGTTTGTTGACTTTTTTGGTCAACCGGTTTTTTTTCCGGTTTTTTTTCACCGGTTCGGTTCGGTGTTCCGGTTTTCGGTCCCAGATGCCCACCCCTAATCTATAGGGCAGAGAATAATGAAACATTCAAAAAATCAAAAAATGTCATTGGTTAATTCAAACATTAAGAATTGAAATTATAATATTAAATGAGAATAATATGGTAAATTTACATTTTTTTCATATTAAAAAAATTAAATTAAAAACAAAATCAGATAATAAGTCATACTTTTATGGAACATAACTACTTATATTATCTTTTATTAATTATAAAAATAAAATAAAAACCAATTAGCACATGAGTGAGCATGTGCCAAGGTTCTAATCTAATAGAACATTAGACGGTGGGATGAATGGAGCGAATAATATAGAGTTGATAGATCATTTGAAAGAATAATTTAATTGAGGGATCAAAATGTAAATCAAATATAAGTTTGAGTACCATTTAAGTAATTTACCTTTATTTTTATCCTTTAAAATGCTCTTAGAAAGTCACGTGTGGTGCTTCCAATCCAAAAACCCGCACGCATCTTGGGGCGCAAGAGGCCTCGAAATTCCAAAAGCAATCGCAAAGCCAGGGTTTTATCCCAAAACCCCCAAGCACGCCTTCAGCCCTATCTCTATGAAACCTTCAGTTTCCCCCAAACCCCTACCATGGCCCTAGCTTCCAGTGTTCGCCTTTCTTCCTCTATGAAAGAGTTTTTTTTTATAGTGATTTTATACTTTGTGAATGAGTCAGATCCCTTACCAAATCAACAAGTCAGCCCTTGTGGAGAAGATAGCCGAACTTGTGGAAAATAAGGTGACATTCTTGCAAGTAGCAAATGATCCTTGAAAGTTTCTCTCCCTATACTTCTCTAGTTGATTTTTAGGGCTAAAAATTGAAACTTGCATTTTGGCCTTGAAAGTTATGACTTTGATTGAATATTATAACTTCAAGGAACCAAGATATTTTGGTTTGGAAACTAATTTTATAAAGAAAATTAAATTAGTCTATTGTCGTTGAATTAAATCATTTTAGTCAAAAGCTGAGGTGTAATAAAAATATCCCAAATATTGGTAGAGGTGTACAAGGATTGTATGATAAAACTATACACAAAGCCGTCGTTTTGAAGGCTCCGGGCCTGTTGGTTTTTCATTTGATTTGTTTCAACATTGTTGGGAATTGGGATATTCTGGAGGCAAATTCAATGGAAGCCTTTGAAATGTTCCAAAAGGATGGGTGATAAATGCAATAACCTATTAGACATACACATGCCTTATTGCAAAGGCAAAAGGTTCAATGGGAAAGAATAAATTTACGCCACTGAGTTTGGTTTCCAGCTTGTATGCAGTACTTATAAGGTGTTGATTTTGAGATTGGAGTAGGTTTTGGGAGATACAAGTGGACAAACACAGGTAATTTTGTGAAGGTGTGGAATACCTTTCCATGGCAGGTAAGCTGCCATTTTTCATTGAAGAAAAACAGAAATGTCAGTGAAATATTGCCAATATCACTAGAACGTAGCCTTAGAAATTTATAGTATTAGAAATTTGTTTAGATATGATCCACTTAGCACTACTACAAAAAGGGCAAAAGACGACCAGTAAACAACGCAGTAGATCAAAAAACCGTCGTTGTTTTTAAAAAACGACGGTAATAGAAACCCGTCGTAGAAACATACTTTAAACACCTAAAAAACGGGTACACGTATAGATATTTTTAAACCACGACGCATCAAATTAAAAAGCGTCGTCTTATTACAAATGTATTTTCAGAAGTTAAAATCTGAACCTAAAAACAACGACTGCATCTATGAAATCACCGCCGTAGAAAGTAAAGACGACGATATAAAAATAAGACGCCGTGTTAACTAATTAATAAACATGACCCAATTTTCTTAGTCAGCGACACATAAATTCAAAGAAATCTACGACGGTTAATTACAAAAAAATTCACCGATTTAAATTAAGTTACCACGACTGTAAATATAAATTTATCGACTTTTTAATTATACTATACTACGACGGTATCCATAACTCTACTGTCCGCATAATTGTACTAACCACGACGGTTTGTTAAATTAACGACGTACAAATTTTTTACCATTATTCGTCTATCATTACCAGAATGAACTCTGTTCCTCATCATAATCGAACCATTATTCGTTTTTTACCATTGTTCCTCATCATAATCGAACCAGAATGAACAAAGGCAATGTTTTAGAAGTGGATGATGTGCCAATTACTCTCACAAGGAGTTTGAGGGCAAGAAGCTTGTCTCAGCCACCAAGGAAGGTCTCAAGCTTGATGAGAGTGAAGACGAGGCAAAGAAGAAGGAAGAGTTGAAGAAGAAGTTTGAGGGACTATGAGAGTCCGTATTTAAAAATTTTAAAAGTATTTATTAAAGAGGAATAAACATTATTATATATAAGTAATTATCTTGGATATATATATATATATATATATATTGTTTTACGTTTATAGTAGTAATTATAAGCATTTTATTTTATTAATTATTTTTATATTTTTATATGTTGAATTGAATAAGAAGCTTTGTTTTTTTATATATATATATATATATATATATATATATATGTGTGTGTGTGTGTATTATTATTGTCTTAGAATGTGTTTTAAAACATTATAATTCTTGGTGTAGAGTTATTGATGTGGGTCATAGAGAGAAATATTTACTAATTGAAGGTGATAGTTTTCCTTTGCTTTGAGTTTGACGTGCAAGTCAATTGTGCAAGTCATCTTTTAAACTTGCAAGCTATTGGGATATTAATGAAAGATATAGTTGAGTCATTATTTTACTAGTACGTGTCTTCATAATATACATTCTCATCTTGTAATGACTTGAAGTGGAAGGAAAATTACTTGGGCACCAAGATTAAAACGTGTTGACTACTTAAGTGATGATAGAATGTTTATTCTAGGATAAATAGAAAGCTTACATTTACAAGTTGTTTACTACTACATTTAGAGATAACATGTATACAGTGTGATAGTTGTTAGAGAGGACTAAAGAGAGATGCAAGGAAAATATGTTATTGGGGTGCCTTTACTTTTTATTTATTAATTAGATCAAACCCCGTATTTTGAAAAAATATATATATATTATATTTTCGGGATATTAAATATTACATATTTAGTTTGTAACTTATATATATATTGTCTTGTGCACTCGTACATATTTATCTCTTATTACATATATTATTCTATTATATATATATATATATTTTTTATTATATTATATTATATATGTGTGTATTACATAAATATCTTATTTTATTATATATATGTGGTTAGTCATTGTTAGTGTTAGACACGTCCACTGTACCAGCCAACCTAGGAGCACTATCACCTAGTTTGTTGTCATTTACATTTATCTTGCATGAGACACATCATGCTACCATTTCTTGCAGCTGGCGGCATTTCCTTCATAATCACATTAATATTTGACAACGCATGCTGCTATATATGCCGACATTACCTCTCAGAGGAATATGAGTATGACTATTTGTGTTGGCTCAGGTCCAATGGAGGGAAATTCGTTTTGAGAATTGAAGACATGGATTTGGAGAGGCCTACTATGGAATCTGAAGAGGCTGTGCTTATCGATCTCTCTTGGCTTGGTCTGTGTTCTCTGTCATGACTCTCTCTCTCTCTCTCTCTCTCTCTCTCTCGCAGATCTGCTGCTCCACTCTCCAGCCTCTGTAAGTTCCTCCTCCTCCTCCTTCTAATTTAATTTTTTATTTTGAGCCAAAGGAAATTGACAAATCTTAGAAGACAAGAACGAGTGTAAGTTTCAGTTTTCTATCTGATTTCCACCATCTATATTATTGTTTGGTTACTTTTATTTTGAATGTGTGATTTTTGAGCAGTTGATGGAGTCGAAGGCTAAACCTAGGCTACTCTTGAAGCCTCTTAGAGAACCCTGTATTTTGTTCTCACACTTCTCGATTTTCTTATTTTAATTTGGGGATTTAGCTTTCTGTATGACATTTCAATTTTTATTTTTATTTTTTATAATGTTGACTTATCTACTGGAAAACGCAGAGGGTATGCATTCTTGTGTGCCAGTGAATATTACAGCTAATGGCAATTAAATTGGATATGCATGTTGGAAGCAATTTCTGTATATATTTTGCTAAATTATGAGATGCATAGAATGCAAATTACATTCTCACTTCTTAAGTTCCATTTTCTGCCCAGGTTCATGCTCATATCTAGGCCTCACAGGGAGCCAGGACAACTTTATACCCTGGTCTGATTGAATTTGGCAATTTTATGACTTCAAAACCCAAACCCAAACACTAACACACAGTACATTCTGGTTGTCTTGAAGTGTATGTCTTATACCCTGTGACATTTATATTGATATTGCTTTATTGTTTGTGAGCTCACTCTTTGGTTCATATACCTCACCACATGTATCAATGGTGCGTATGTCCTAGGATACTCTGGAAATTTCATGCTTCCTCTAGGTTGGATAGGCAGTGTAATCCAGTAGCCTACTCAGGTATTCATAACCAGAAATTTTAAGTTTTTGATAATTTGGCCATTGTTTTTCCTGCTGGAGATATTTTGTGCTTCAAAGAGGAAAGGGCATGGAGAATGTAGGGAGACTTAACTATCTGAATGAAACTTATTGGGGACAGAGCAAAGAAGGGAGAAAGTGTGTTGGATTTGTTCTATGGAAGTGTGGATTTGGCGAGATAAGTTAGCGGCCTAGAACTAGAACCTCTCTGTTTTAAGTTACTGTTCAATTAATTAGTAATATGGTCTGCCTTAAAAAGAAGTATATTCTCATTTCCCATTCTTGTATATATGTTTCTCTCTCACAATTTGGTTAAATTGTATTTTAATTAGCATGCAATTGATTTATAAAGTATACATCTTTGTGCAATGCCAGACTTGGGGCCATTGACATCATCACCTTCATCATTATCCTCCACATCCAGTACTGCTAACTCTGTATAGAATAAACACTAGAGGCTGATAGATCTGTAAACACATTTTCCAATCCTTTTGCTGAGTTTGGGGTTTAAGCTTAAAGTTATGAGATTTTTGTTTTCTGATCTTGTTTTGATGTTCTTATCCTAATTAGATTAGATCTTGTTGTTAGCCAAAGTTGCAAGATCTGAGTTTGGTATCATCTTTTGACCATATAGTGTTTGGTTAGGGGTGGTTTGCATTCTTTCCTCGTTATTGCATTCTTGATACCCTCAGGTTCAGACATACTACAGTAGGTTGAGGCCACTAAGCTATAGAGGTGCAGACATACTATTACTACAGCAGATCTGTAAACACCAAGATGACAGCTGAACGTGGAGACCAAGTACAAATTGTGGAAGATACAACAACTATAGGTTAATGCTTTGGATATGGTATTTTGTAATTATAGGTTAAAACTATGGATATGTGGATATGGTATTTTGTAATTATAGGTTAAAACTATGGATATGGTATTTTGTATGGATATAGTAGGAATCAAGATTGGTAAATAATGTAATTACTTTTGAATCGTCAAGTTATATGAAATAAATATTTTTTTACTAAATGGAAGATTTGGACCAGAATTTATTGTTCAGAAAGCATTATGTTGTTTTTCTAGATAAAATCGTTGTAGAGCTGTTGAAAACTTAAAATTTAAAAAAAGAAAAAAGAAAAAAGAAGCTAAAATGTAAAATCACTACGTCATTTTTACAATTAATAAATGACGATTTTTTGGAACAAAACGTCGTCTTTGGATATAATAAACGACGGTTCTATTAGAAAAACCGTCTTCTTTACATATAATAGACAACGCTTTTTTCTAAAAAATCGTTGTGTTTACATCTAATAGACGATGCTTTTTTCATAAAAACTGTCGTCTTTACATCTAATAGACGACGCTTTTTTCAGAAAAACCGTCGTCTTTATATCTAATAGATGACAGTTCTTTCAGAAAAACCATCATATTTACAATTAATAGACGACGGTTTAGAGTAAAAGTGTCGTCTTTACAAATAATAGACGACGGTGAATTACCGTCGTAATTTGACATTCAAAAGATGACGGTCGATTTACGACGGTTTTCAAAAGAAAAAGACGACGGTTTTTTCCCGTCGTCTATTTCAATTTTTGTAGTAGTGCGGTTAATATTTGGTTCTTCACTCCTAAGTATTGATGCTTAACTCATTCCTTGTTGCATTGAGATTATGATATTCTAGCATTAAGATATTGGTAGCTTGTCTTTGTGTACTACTGTGTTATTGTGACTATTTTACTGGATTTATATTTATGTCACCACACTACAACTCATAGTTCATATGTATTTTCTTGTTGAAATAGGGCATTGTTGTGGGCTTGGATAATTTGGATGCAGTAATTCGTATACTAAGGCCTCGTTTGGTGGGTTGGCTTGTCCTGGTTAGGATAAGTTTTGAAGTATTGGATTGGATTGGCTTGGACTGGGTAGGCTTTGGGTCCAGTCCTATTCATTTTTGCACCAAACAACAGACTAGAATTAACTTCTTCTTTTTTTTAAAAAAATTTATTTATTTAATAAATCAGAATTTATGTTTTTATTTATTTATTAACAATAATCATATGCAAAATCTCAAGCCCCAAATTGGCTTATGAAACCTTCCTTTGATCGGTCAAACAAATCGTGCGACGAACAATGAGAGAATCTTCACACAGAGGAAAGAGAAATGCGAACCGTTTGGTTGCTGAGAAAACACAAGAAAACATGAAAATACAATAAGAAAACGAAACTGAATCTGATCTGATAAAGCTATGAAATGGGAGCGTTACACCTTCATCTACAGCAAAGAGAGCCTTCTCTCTCTCTCTCTCTCTCTCTCTCTACAAAAATCCCTATCCCCAACTCCAAATCTCCAGAAAGAGTAGTAGTGGACCCACCTTCTTCTTCAGCCAGTAATTACCAACTACCTTTGCTCCGTTTTATTTCTGCATAGCCATTGGACCCACTAACCCAACAACCAATTTCACCCATTTCACAAGCTGAAGAATCAGCGGAGTTCTATGATGAAACTGAGCAAGACCCAGGTCGTGAAAAGAGATAAGAGCGAGATTGGGCAGAGGATAAGGGGGAGAGAGAGAGAGAGAGAGAGAGAGAGAGAGAGAGAGAGAGAGAGAGAGAGAGAGAGAGAGAGGAGAAAGAGAAGAGAAAATATAAAAGAGGAGAATAGAGAAGAATGAGCGGAATGGATGGGAAGGAGAGAGGTGACGACGGAGTTTGATTGTAAACCCACCTATGGGGTTGGGTTTCATAACCATAGTTATTTGGGACTTGGATCCGAAGGCCCATATCCAGTGTGAAACACATTTAAGCCCACCAAACAATGGTTAGGATCCATGTCCATTTTAATTGGAAATATCCCATCCAGTCTAGCCCACCATAAGAGAATCTTCTAGCAATGCAATTGCATCATCTGGTCTAAGGAGCAGTGAGGTCCCCTATGTTTTTGAGTTTTTCATTTTCTTCAACTTGAGTAGAAGTGGTGGTTCAAAAGCACTGAGACATGATTTTCTGGCTTTGTCATTAAACTTCTTTTGTTCTACATGCGTTGTTTTTCTTTTCTTTTTTTTGCTTTCTAGCTTCTGTTGTGAAGAACATTTTTTGGTGCAGTAGATTTTTTGTCATGTGCTTTGTGTTTGCTTCTTTTGATCAATGAAATTTGTTTCCTATAACATGTGAAATTTTTTTTGGCACCTGGGGTCTAATGCAATAGAAGTTTAAGGATGCTTATGGTTTAACTAATCAGAACCTTCCAATAATCTGTTGTTTTTTTGAACTTGGTTCTTAGGGGTATGGTTTATTTAAGAGATATTTAGTCATATACCCATTCTAAGCACTAAAACTATAAATAAACCCTACACCATTTAATTTCTATAAACAAACCCAAAAAAAGCTCAAAAAATGATAGCTGATATTATTGAATTTAATTTTGATTATTAAATTACATTGATTCCCTATAGAGTGTTTTGGGCTTTTTTATGAGGTTTTGGGGTAGGGTTTGTTTTAAGAAATCAATGGCAGTTTTGTAATTTAAAAGAAGTTAAAAGCCTTTTTGTTATGTTGTAAATGAGCTTTGGGTGTGTTTCTAAAGTCCATTTCATATATGGTTTTTTTATAACAATTTAGGCTCCTATATTGGGTATAATAGTGAATCTCCCTTTATTTAATGCCTTACTTGGTGAGGCTTTTTTGGGAGTAGATGAGAGTTCCAGTTTAGGAACAGAATGTAATCATGTTTTCCAATTTTGTTATTCAAATTTCCTTGATGTCTAGGGTTTGGTTTTCTTTGAAATCAGCTTTGGAATGCAGACTTTTTGATCTGTATTCTATCCATACCTTGGTGTAGGGGTGGGCGCGGGTGAGTACGGAACGGTAGAGAGGTCTTACGTTAACCGTACCAAACTTTTCAGTAGACCAATTTCTCTTCCGTTAACCAACCATTAAATCCTTTAACCGTTCGGTTAGTTAACCGTAAGTTCGGATCGGGTTGGTTTGGTAGGCCGATAGTACCATTTAACAAAAACCTCTTGAGAATAAAAATATTTATTACTAATACCAGTTGAAAAACTCAAACTCAAGCTCTAAAAAAAAATACTCATTCAAGCTTGTAGAACAATATGGTAAGATAAAGCTTTTATAGAGGATGAAAAAGTGAAGGCTCCCTTAAGAAACCAATGTGGCAGTTTTGTATCTACACAAACAGCAAGCCCCACATTTTTTTAATAAAAAAAGTAGCTTTATTATCTTGTTTTCCTCTTGATGGCTAAGGAAGAATAAGTTGACACATTAATTAGTACTCCATCTTTATAATTATATGTAGATGTTTTATGGTGTCATGTTACATGTATTTATATTTAAATAATAATTTATTTTTATTGTTCGTTTCGGTACGGATTTCCACGGTATGAGATATCGTTAACCGTTAACTAAACCAAATTTTTCGAATTAGAATCGGTACGGAAGAATTAAAAAATTAAAATTAAAATTTAACCAAATCAAAACAAACCATCGGTACGGTACAGTCAGTACACGGATTCAAAGATTTACTTCAAGCTAAAGCTGTGAAATATATATGGGCCTCCTATTGCTGATTGATTTTGGGTTGAATGCTAATTTGAAAACTTAATAATAACTTGTGAAGCCATATATAACTCTAGTTGCAAGATTCCCCAGCTTACACCTTACCCAGTTTCGTGTCTGAATTTTTCATTACACATTATGTTTAGACATACGTGTTGATTCCCGTATTTCTATATATGTGTCTGAATTCTTCCCCATGTTTTGAAATAAATCTACTGAGTTATACACTTCGTATTATATATCTCTTCTGATTATTGTACATAGTTTTAAGACTGTTTTGTAATCCTTCAGATAAATATTTTTCAATGCACATTTGATTAGGTCGGACATCTCGCGCCACGCTCCTGTAGAATGCATTTAATTGGGTTGGAAGTGGGATCTTGATCATTATGTTGATTTAACAACCTGTTATGGAAAAAAATTGGTACAAAGAAAATTAAATGCAGCCTCTGTCAGAAATGTGATGGGGGGGGGGGGGGGGGGGAATACAAAAACAATGTCAATTGAAGGAATTAATTTAAAAAATTATAATCATTTTTTTCTTTAAAAGATAATTAGAATGCAATTAGAATTAAATTAGTACCGTGTTAATACCAGCGCGCAAGGTGTTAAGCTTGGGCTTGGAGGCCAAGAGGAGGTGGAGGGAGCGCGTGGTGACGAAGCCGACATCGAAGGGCGGAGACAACGAGGGCACCTTTCACAGCGTGTACTCGACGCCCATGAAGAAGAGGAGGCCCATTGCGAAGACGCAGGGTATCCAATGGTGCTTGTCCACGTGTAGGACGTCATGCATCCTCCAGGTCATGAAGGAGGCCTTGCCGCCGTAGACACGGCGCTTCTTGGAGGAAAAAGAAGAAGAAGAAGACGACATGATCAGGTCCTGCACTTGGAGGACCTCCGAGTTGTGGTTTGTGGGAACGACGTGAAGGGACTTGCCGTTTGAGGCCCTTTTGTGCGTGGCTTGAGAGCTGAAACGGCGCCGTTCATTTGGGGGATGCAACGGGAGTAATGTGGGGATTGGATTGGAGATAGAGGCGCTTTTTTGATGAAGCGAGATTGCTGGGGCGTGGATATGGTGATATTTATATAAATTAGAATTTATATTTAATTTAATTTCTTTTGCCAAAAGGAAATATTTTGTTTCATTTTCCCTAGTTGATTAGGATTTATCCTTAAATTTCTGCACATTAATTTTTAATTCCTAGTAGGATTTGGATCATAATCAAAATTTCCAATTCCTATTAGGAATTGGATTATAATTTGATTCCTATATAAAGGCCTAGTTTTAGATTGTGCCTCAGGGAAGTTGTATCAAAACAAATAAAAAGAACCATGGAAAAACAAGATGATTATGTTGAGTATGTTCCAGTGGCGAAGCGGCGAGCAATGGAAGCTCATAAGATTCTTCAACGCAAGATAAAGTCTTTCGCGCTTGAAGAGAAGTCAGACAAGTTAAAGCTAGCTGCTCAGCCAAACCCTAGTCTCCTTGTTAAAGCACAGTCGGCAAAATCAAATATTGTTGCTGAAGACAAACCAAGCAGACCTAGTCTCCTTGTTAAATCATTAGAGATGAAGCATGAGGCTCCCAAGATTACTCCAATCCATCAGATGGTGCAACAAGAGAAAGAGATTATTGACAACTTATCTGATCGCAAAACACTAATGTCAGTTGGTGAATTGGCAAAGGGAATCACTTATACCGACCCTATACCAACAGGTTGGAAGCCCCCATTGCATATAAGAAGGATGCCAATGAAGCAATGTGATTTGATTCGAAAGCAGTGGCATATCCAAGTTAGTGGTGAAGACGTTCCACCACCTATTAAGAATTTCAAGGACATGAGATTTCCTGAACCGATTTTGAAGACTTTGAAGGCCAAGGGTATTGTCCAGCCGACCCCCATTCAGGTGCAAGGTCTTCCGGTCATTTTATCCAGGAGGGATATGATTGGTGTTGCATCTACTGGCTCAGGAAAGACATTGGTTTTTGTGCTGCCATTGATTATGGTTGCATTGCAAGAGGAAATTAGGATGCCAATTGTTCCTGGTCAAGGGCCTTTTGGATTGATCATTTGCCCATCAAGGGAGCTCGCAAAGCAGATTTATGAAGTGGTGGAAGAGTATCTGGTTCCTATGAGACAGGCTGGATATCCAAAGATAAGGCCTTTGCTCTGTATCGGTGGAGTGGATATGCGTTCGCAATTGGACATTATCAAGGAAGGTGTTCATATAGTTGTTGCTACTCCTGGGAGATTGAAAGACATGTTTGCAAAGAAAAAAATGAATCTCAATAATTGCACATATTTAACTTTGGATGAGGCTGATAGATTGGTAGATATGGGCTTTGAGGATGACATAAGACACGTTTTTGACCACTTTAAATCTCAAAGACAAACTCTCTTATTTTCAGCCACCATGCCCACAAAAGTTCTCAACTTTGCTAAAAACGCTTTGGTAAAACCCGCCACCGTGAACGTGGGAAGACCTGGAGCTGCAAATTTGGGTGTAATTCAGGAGGTTGAGTATGTGAAGCAAGAGGCCAAGTTTGTTTACCTTCTTGAATGTTTACAAAAGACCACACCACCTGTTATAATATTCTGTGAAAACAAAGCTGATGTGGATGACATTCATATATATCTTCTGATAAAAGGAGTTGATGCAGTGGGCATTCATGCAGGGATGGATCAGAAAGAAAGAGAGGATGTCATTTCTTCCTTCAAGAAAGGGAAGAAAGATGTCATGGTTGCCACTGGTGTTGTCTCAAAGGGTTTGGATTTTCCGGATATTCAACATGTCATCAATTATGACATGCCAGCACAGATTGAAGACTATATCCACAGGATTGGACGAACGGGAAGATGTGGCAAGACTGGAATAGCAACAACGTTTATAAACAAAAATCAAAGTGAGACGACACTTCTTGATTTGAAGCACCTCTTGCAAGAGGCAAAACAAAGGATTCCACCCGTGTTGGCTCAGCTTAATGATCCAATGGAATTAAATGCGGATGCAATTACAAATGCGAGCGGGGTTAAGGGCTGCGTTTATTGTGGCGGGCTTGGTCATCGTATCCATGACTGCCCCAAACTGGAGCATCAGAAAAGAATGGCAATTTCCAGCTCTAGAAGGGATTATTTTGGATCTGGTGGTTACAGAGGGGAAATATGATATTTTCGATATGTATGTAACTATATATATATAAGTTGAAAAGGTGACGAAAGTTTTTCTTTCTACTCTAACTTTAACACCCAATTTTTTTATAGTTCATCCTGTAATACTCAAGTATAGAGTGAAAGTTATGTACTAATTGAGACCAAGTATATTTTTTTATATAAGAAGCTTGCAGTCTCTCTTAAACCAAAGCTCCTTTCCCTATTTTAAAGGGCAAATAAGGATACCCTGTCAGTATAACAAAATAAAACAATTTTAGGAGACTTGGCAATTTACCAATTTAGCATTTACATAATTTCATTCTTATGTATTTCTTCTGTATGCTAACTGCTCGTCAATTCTATAATGAACTTTCTGGGAGAAATCTTTTTTTTCGGTATTTAAATCAGATATATATGGTCCTCAAATAAAGTTATGATTGCTGATTGTATCATGATTCTATGTTGAACACAGAGAGCTTCATTCTGATATGAAGTTGAGATTTAAGATATTACGAAAAGTTTACTTTCCAGAGATTGGAGACTCCTTGGTGTGAAAGCCAAAACTCTTTTGATATGAAGCCAATGCGTCTTTTACCACCTATTTCCTGTTTTTCCATTGTTTTCGCTCCCGCTAAATTACCCAAATACTTAATTCACCCATATCCTACATCAAGTTTGCCGACCCCTCTACTCAGTAAAGTCTGACATTGCATCATTTACCCTCAATTTCCCAACAGATTTGCCAATGGTTCCTCGATTTTGTAGATTGAAAGTGTTGGGTTTCATCCGCTGAACATACCCCTTTTCACTGAATGCCTGACAATTATATGCAAAGAAAACTTTAAGAAAAAAAAAACATGAAATACTGATAGTTTCTTTTCTTTTAAATTTTCCTTGTTCAGAAATAAAGGAGTAAAATATAACTTCATGAAAAAGAAGGTATTAGCGTATACCAAAAGCATTTCTTCATTTGGAATAACATCTATGTCATCAAGGTGGCCACTATCATCTAGAAAAGCATTTCCTCCAGCACTGAAAGCCTTGGACTGGAAAACTTGCTTTTTAACTCATTTGCTTCTTGTTCAATCAACTGACTGAAATAAAAAATATAAAAACAGAATTGTAATTCAATTCGAACCATATGGAGGCAATTAAAGTATCTTCCCTATAAACAGTATGATAGTCATCTTAAGAACATTTAACATCATTTCTAAACAAGGGTAGATGAAAAAAGGAAGAAGTGAAAATGATGATACAAAGACAGCCTATGCACCAATTTTTTTTCCATAACAGGTTGTTAAATCAACATAATGATCAAGATCCCACTTCCAACCCAATTAAATGCATTCTACACTGCCTTAACAGGAGCGTGGTGCAAGAGGTCCGACCTAATCAAATGTGCACTTTCGAAAATAATATACTACAAAGAAGCGCATTGAAAAATATTTATCTGAAGGATTACAAAACAGTCTTAAAACTATGTACAATAATCAGAAGAAATATATAATACAAAAGTGTATAACTCAGTAGATTTATTTCAAAACATGGGGAAGAATTCAGACACATATATAGAAATACGGGAATCGAGATACGTATGTCTAAACATAATGTGTAATGAAAAATTCAGACACGAAACTGGGTAAGTTTTAAGCTGGGGAATCTTGCAACTAGAGTTATATATGGCTTCACAAGTTATTATTAAGTTTTCAAATTAGAGCATTCAACCCAAAATCAATCGGCAATAGGAGGCTCATATTTCACGGCTTCAGCTTAGGAAGCAGATCCTTGAACACAGTTGATTCGCTAAGGAATGCATTTAAGAAAAAGGAAATCAAAACACCAGGGTATGGACAGAATACAGATATAAAAGTCTGCATTCCAGAGCTGATTTCAAAGAAAACCAAACCCTAGACATCAAGGAAATTTGAATAACAAAATTGGAAAACATAATTACGTTCTGTTACTGAACTGGAACTCTCATCTACTCCCACAAAAAGCCTCGCTAAGTAAGGCATTAAATAAACCCTACTCCTAAGAACCAAGTTCGAAAAAAATAACAGATTATTGGAAGGTTCTGATTAGTTAAAAACGTGACCTACGATTTTCAACTCAGAGACCCTTTGCTATTACTGCAAAAAAATTATGGACAACACACAAACGTATATGATGGGGGAACAATTTTTCCTATGAATAAAGTCAATTGAAAGCTAACATGTAAACTCATAAAACTATTTCAATGAATTATGTGGAATGGATTTATATTGATCATGCATCACAAAACTATTTTAAGTATTGTTTTCTTTAATAATAGAAGAAAAGCATTTCCTCCAGCATTGAACGCCTTGGACTGGAAAACTTGCTTTTTAACTCATTTGCTTCTTGTTCAACAACTGATTGAAATAAAAAAATATAAAAACAGAATTGTAATTCAATTTGAACCATATGGAGGCAAGTCATCTTAAGAACATTTAACATCATTTCTAAACAAGGGTAGATGAAAAAAGGAAGAAGTGAAAATGATGATACAAAGACAGCCTATGCACCAATTTTTTTTCCATAACAGGTTGATCAAGATCCCACTTCCAACCCAATTAAATGCATTCTACACTGCCTTAACAGGAGCGTGGTGCAAGAGGTCCAACCTAATCAAATGTGCACTTTTGAAAATAATATAATCCAAAGAAGCGCATTGAAAAATATTTATCTGAAGGATTACAAAACAGTCTTAAAACTATGTACAATAACCAGAAGAAATATATAATACAAAAGTGTATAACTCAGTAGATTTATTTCAAAACATGGGGAAGAATTCAGACACATATATAGAAATACGGAATCGATACGTATGTCTAAACATAATGTGTAATGAAAAATTCAGACACGAAACTGGGTAAGTTGTAAGCTGGGGAATCTTGCAACTAGAGTTATATATGGCTTCACAAGTTATTATTAAGTTTTCAAATTAGGGCATTCAACCCAAAATCAATTGGTAATAGGAGGCCCATATTTCATGGCTTCGGCTTGGGAAGCAGATCTTTGAACTCAGTTGATTCGCTAAGGAATACATTTAAGAAAAAGGGGATCAAAACACCAGGGTATGGACAGAATACAGAGCTGCTTTCAAAGAAAACCAAACCCTAGACATCAAGGAAATTTGAATAACAAAATTGGAAAACACGATTACATTCTGTTACTGAACTGGAACTCTCATCTACTCCCAAAAAAACCCTCGCTAAGTAAGGCATTAAATAAACCCTACCCCTAAGAACCATGTTCGATAAAAATAACAGATTATTGGAAGGTTCTGATTAGTTAAACCATAAGCGTCCTTAAACTTCTGTTGCACTAGACCCCAGGTGCCAAAAAAATTTCACATGTTATAGGAAAGAAATTTCATTGATCAAAAGATGCAAACACAAAGCACAGGACAAAAAATCTACTGCACCAAAAAATGTTCTTTGCAGCAGATGCTAGAAAGCAAAAAAACAGAAAAACAACGCATGCAGAACAACAGAAGTTTAATGACAATGCCAGAAAATCATGTCTCAGTGCTTTTGGACCACCACTTCTACTCAAGTTGAAGAAAATGAAAAACTCCAAAACATAGGGGAGCTCACAGCTCCTTAGACCAGATGATGCAATTGCATTGCTAGAAGATTCTCCTAGTATACGAATTACTGCATCCAAATTATCCAGGCCCACAACAATGCCCTATTTCAACAAGAAAATACATATGAACTATGAGTTGTAGTGTGGTGACATAAATATAAATCCAGTAAAATAGTCACAATAACACAGCAGTACACAAAGACAAGCTACCAATATCTTAATGCTAGAATATCATAATCACATTACAACAATGAATGAGTCAAGCATCAATGCTTAGGAGTGAAGAACCAAATATTAACCGTTCACTGCATGCTTTAAAACCAAAAGAGCAAAATTAAATAAAAAACAGTAACCAGGTAGGTATGAGGTAAGACAAACTATCCAAGATTTGAAGCCATTAAATGTCCCAACAGAGTAATATGAAAGCAGAGCAAAAACATTAACCATGAAATCTGAATCTGAATCTTCCGATGAACGTTTTGCTGAATAGACTTACATAGTTAATAGGAGCAGGGGAACTCAAAAGCCAATAAGTATAAGCCAGGGGCCTCAAGAATTTGAACTAACCAACCCGTGGAAGTCAAATATTTTTGAATTACAAAAAAGTTTGCCACACTAGATCAACAACATATTTTTGAATTACTCAAATGGCAATTTAATAAGGCATATATCTTCCGATGATGGCCTCTTCACAGTTTTTCTTTTTCTTTCGACATTGAGGTCTCTTCAAAGTTTGGACAATACCTTTCTGCTTTTAAGTTTTGAATGCGTTCAAAGAAATCATAAGAATGTCACTATCCAAGAACACTTTCCAAATTGTAGTTGATTTCAATGCATCACCTCTTGTCAATTTTTTCAAAGACACTACGACACTAGTCAAACTGTCAGTACCTAAAAGTGCATGTGGTTCCTCTACAAATAATACTTACATTAAAGGAGACAAAGCAGTGTACTAAAAACAATAACACATAAAAAACCATATAAAGTCAAGTAAGAACTCATGAAAACAGCAGCCCAAGTAGCGTGAATTACGAAATGATTTCTTAAGGGAAAACAAATTCCAGCAAGAAAAACATTTTCTTGAAATAGCTTACCAAAAAATATATTAAAATAGCATATATGCATGAGCGAGCAAGTGGGTCAGTGGGTGGGCATTTATACTAAAGAGATTAAACTTAGGTAGTCACCTGCAGCAACTCCTTTAGACCCATCTGCTTAGGTTGCCCATTATGAATACTGTGAATAGACAAAATACCAAATGAAAATCCAAGCATTGTGATGAATCATTTGAGCAAGAAAGTTCAATCAAGAAAATATGGTGTACTTCTAGAACAATGGAAAGCCATAATTTAGTAACACCAGAATCATTTTGAACGAAGAAATTGATCCAATCGGATCGTTAATTAATATCATTATGTGTGGCATTGCAATGAAGGCTACAACAATGTACACATGCTTCTTGGTTGCACCACTATGTGGATCATATCTAAACAAATTTCTAATACTATAAATTTCTATGGCTACGTTCTAGTGATATTGGCAATATTTCACTGACATTTCTGTTTTCTTCAATGAAAAAATAGGCATCTTACTGCCATGGACAGGTATTCCACACCTTCACAAAATTACTTTATGTTTGTCCACTTGTATCTCCCAAAACCTACTCCAATCTCAAAAACAACACCGTATAAAGTACTTCATACAAGCTGGACACCAAACTCAGTGGCATAAATTTATTCTTTCCCATTGAACCTTTTGCCTTTGCAATAAGGCATATGTATGTCTAATAGGTTATTGCATTTATCACCCATCCTTTTGGAACATTTCAAAGGCTTTCATTGAATTTCCCTCCAAAATATCCCAATTCCCAACAATGTTGAAACAAATCAAATGAAAAACCAACAGGCCCGGAGCCTTCAAAACGACGGCTTTGTGTTTAGTTTTATCATACAATCCTTGTACACCTCTACCAATATTTGGGATATTTTTATTAGAGCTCAGCTTTTGTCTAAAATTATTTAATTCAACGACAATAGACTAATTTAATTTTCTTTATAAAATTAGTTTCCAAACCAAAATATCTTGGTTCCTTGAAGTTATAATATTCAATCAAAGTCATAACTTTCAAGGCCAAAATGCAAGTTTCAATTTTTAGCCCTAAAAATCAACTAGAGAAGTATAGGAGAGAAATTGCATACACCAGTGAAGAACCAAAAGCCAGAATCTTAAGTCTCTACCAATGTTCTTCAATGATGATAAAGATATCACTCACCCAACCATGTTACAACTTACAACTAAAGCTGCATCGAAGAGACGTGAGGCGATAAAGATTATTCAGAACAATTGATGGGTCAGATCCTCGCTTGAGCTGAAAAGAGGATGAAAATAGATCATAATCCAATTGCAGAACCCGTTTTTTATTTGAGATGAATAGCAAAACCGTTTTTCTAGTTAAATCTCCAATAGTATTGTGAATTCTTAAGAATGTTAGTATTTAAAAGCTACAAAGTATAGAGGAGAACAGAATTATAAATAAATACATAAATTGCACACCTCAATGACAACACGCATTCCAGAACGATCACTTTCACCCCCAATATCGCTTATTCCTTCTATACTCTGTAGAAAAAAGGAAAAAAGTATAAAGAAAAGGGGAAAAAGAAAAGAACTAAAACGAGATAAGAATTAACAACAATGTATGACCTCATTACTTTAATAATTTCATGTGAGTGATACAGCAGTTAGAAATGCAATGCATCAACACAAAAATGGTGACAAATTTGGAACAAAGAGATAATTCGTGTAACTAGAGATTTCTCGGGAAGATGATAAACAGAGACAAGCAGTATTATTATATGAGGTCAACATGATACCAACAAAATAACTTCAATGAATATAATGGTACTTATTGGATTTAATATAGTCACATATTAAATAAGAATTATAATACTAACAAATGAATTTGGACCCTAAACACTGGAACCTTTCAGATTAGAATCAAATAACATATATAAAAACCAATCACAAAACTACTTTTTAAAGAAAAATTACAATCCAACACTTTTAAAGGATCATTTGCTACTTGCAAGAATGTCACCTTATTTTCCACAAGTTTGGCTATCTTCTCCACGAGGGCTGATTTGTTGGTTTGGTAAGGGATCTGACTCATTCACAAAGTATAAAATCACTATAAAAAAATAAACTCTTTCATGAGAATCTAAGACTACATGCATATTTAATGCAAACCAGACAAGAAGACCAAGGCAAACCTCCTTTATGATACTTGCACTTCTCTTTGTTCTAGAATCAAGCAATTCAACATCAGTTTTCCCTCTGACCACAATGCGTCCTTTCCCAGTTCGACATGCCTCCAAGATGCTTCACAAAATGAACATTTATCCAAAAATTATTGATTGCACAAACATAAATGTCCATGAATGTTTTTACCCATATGCACAAGAACAAACACGTATATAAGGAAGATGCTGCCAGCATAAGCAAAAGGGATAATTCTGCCACTATGAAAATCCTTTATTACTCTCATCATTTGTATTATATTACATCTTCAATTACACTAGTATATACTATTTTACTCTATCTTCACCTTAAGCTCAAGTTTCTTGGCAATTTTACTTATTCAGAAAAATGAAACAAAACTGTTTCTACGAACAGAGTAGTATACCCCATGAATTTAGCAGCAAGTATGCAACATAAGACATATCACCACTGCCCATCATCACATTCAATTTGAAGGCATCCCTTTAGTACAACCTATTCAAACGTTATACAGAAACTGGTAAAAACCAAGGAAAGAACAACAAGGAGGAGGCTATCCCTTTTTCATCCAAGCTTACTATAATGAACCATGCTTCAGATAGTGAAGGAATGGTTCCAACTTACCCAAGGTTTCCCATAATCAGTCCTCCAGTTGGAAAATCAGGCCCTGGCATGTATTCCAGCAATTCTTGCAACTGTCACAGGGAAAACCAAATGTCAAATACTCGAAGGAAAAATGAAATGGAAAATAAAGAAAACACAAAAACAAAAATGGGTCGATAGAAAGCGAAGTTCTTTTTAGTTTACTTAAAGGGTTCAAATTATGCCCAATAGTTCTAACTTCTGTGGAGAAGAGTGATGGCAATGGTAAAGTCATACTTAAACATAACTGTATAGCCAATAATTGAGATTCTTTAATATCAAAGTTTCAAATCATCTTAACAGATAACTCAACTACAGGAGCAACACGAAATTTCTCAAAGGCTAACCACTTCCAAAAAAGTTATTGAGCACCGCTAAATGCAAAAAGGAATTGACGGAAGATAAGTGTATATGATGCTACATTAAAGACGTGTAACTGTTGCCTAAACATATTTGTTTGCCATTAAACCCAAATTGTTAATACTAATCATGGATACACTATTTTATGAAGTTTATATGTAAAATTGATGCACAATTGATTAGTTTTGTATTTCCTAAAGTGTCATTCAAAAATTCCATTCTGTTTTAGAAAATTTTGTCATTTTCATTAATTTCAATATTTCCAGCAATATTTTCAGTGACATCACGATTTTCATCCTTGGATATAACAAAGGGAATGGTACACTAGATTCATTTCAACTATCTTATAAGTTGATAGAAAAGAAGCAATTTTTCCATGTAGACAAAGACTCAAGTTTACGTCAAAGTCTCTTCCCCAACAATATGTTGTGATATTTCAGTGAGGGATACCTAAATGCTGTCTTTTCTCCAAGTTGTTACATAATGTGTAAAATGTAAGGATAGGATGCAGATCATTGTTTGTCCATAATCAGGTAGCTTTAAACTTGTGGTGTTTACTATTCAAGGAGGCTGGAGTAGGTTGGGTAATTCCACAAGGGTACCCTTCATTAATTAGTGAAAGTCTTGCTGCTTTTGGTAGAGGAAATAAGGCTCGGGTCTTATAGGGTTGTTGCAAGATGGCTGTTTTGTGGGTGATCTGGATGAAGAGGAATAAGGGGATGGGGATAGAAGAGCTGTGGGAGAGGGTGATGTTTTTGTCATCCCTTTGGGCTTCACTTACATCAGATTTCAGGGATCTTTTCCTTTCTATTTTGCTAAATTGGGAGTCATCTATAGGATAATGTGGTTTTGTAGGTTTCGTTTGTTTTTTTTTTGTAATCATTTGTAGTTTGTTTTTGGTGGAATTCTTGTTCACTATCCCTTGTCTATGTTAGATTATGTTTTAATAAAATTTGTTTCTTTTCAACCCAAAAGGGGGGGGGGGGGGGGGACTTCAATTTAAAAAAAAAAAACTAATTGAAACATACCCTAATTAATATAAAAAATGAAATAAATAAATATAAGGTCTCGCCACTTACCGTAGCTTCTGGATTGTGAATTAACACACTAAGAACATCTACCAACTCTCCAAGATTATGCGGAGGAATGTTGGTTGCCATGCCAACCTGAAAATTAATTTAGCCATATGTGAATTGAAGATATACAAAATTATTGAGGAAGAACAAGAACAAAACACAAGCAGTAGCAGCAGCTTTTGATCATGAAGGACAATGAAACCTAAGAAAATATGGTGTACTTCTAGAACAATGGAAAGCCATAATTTAGTAACACCAGAATCATTTTGAACGAAGAAATTGATGCAATCGGATCGTTAATTAATATCATTATGTGTGGCATTGCAATGAAGGCTACACTGTACACATGCTTCTTGGTTGCACCACTATGTGGATCATATCTAAACAAGTTTCTAATACTATAAATTTCTAAGGCTACGTTCTAGTGATATTGGCAATATTCACTGACATTTCTATTTTCTTCAATGAAAAAAGAGGCAGCTTACTGCCATGGACAGGTATTCCACACCTTCACAAAATTACCTTGTGTTTGTCCACTTGTATCTCCCAAAACCTACTCCAATCTCAAAAACAACACATTATAAAGTACTTCATACAAGCTTGAAACCAAACTCAGTGGCGTAAATTTATTCTTCCCCATTGAACCTTTTGCCTTTGCAATAAGGCACATGTATGTCTAATAGGTTATTGCATTTATCACCCATCCTTTTGGAACATTTCAAAGGCTTTCATTGAATTTCCCTCCAAAATATCCCAATTCCCAACAATGTTGAAACAAATCAAATGAAAAACCAACAGGCCCGGAGCCTTCAAAACGACGACTTTGTGTTTAGTTTTATCATACAATCCTTGTACACCTCTACCAATATTTGGGATATTTTTATTAGAGCTCAGCTTTTAACTAAAATTATTTAATTCAACGAAAATAGACTATTTTTTTTATAAAAAAAAATTAGTTTCCAAACCAAAATATCTTGGTTCCTTGAAGTTATAATATTCAATCAAAGTCATAACTTTCAAGGCCAAAATGCAAGTTTCAATTTTTAGCCCTAAAAATCAACTAGAGAAGTATAGGAGAGAAATTGCATACACCAGTGAAGAACTAAAAGCCAGAATCTTAAGTCTCTACCAATGTTCTTGAATAATGATAAAGATATCGCTCACCCAACCATGTTACAACTAAAGCTGCATTGAAGAGACGTTAGGCGATGAAGATGAACAATTGATGGTTCAGATCCTCGCTTGAGCTGAAAAGAGGATGAAAATAGATCATAATCCAATTGCAGAACCTGTTTTTTATTCGAGAAGAATAGCAAATCCATTTTTCTAGTTAAATCTCCAATAGTATTGTGAATTCTTCAGAATATTAGTATTTAAAAGCTACAAAGTACAGAGGAGAACAGAATTATAAATAAATAAATAAATTGCACACGTCAATGACAACACACATTCCAGAACGATCACTTTCATCCCCAATATCGCTTATTCCTTCTAAACCCTGTAGAAAAAATGAAAAAAGTATAAAGGAAAGGGGAAAAGAAAAGAACTAAAATGAGATAAGAATGAACAACAATGTATGACCTTATTACTTTAATAATTTCATGTGAGTGATACAGCAGTTAGAAGTGCAATGCATCAACACAAAAATGGTGACAAATTTGGAACAAAGAGATAATACGTGTAACTACAGATTTCTTGGGAAGATGATAAACAGAGACAAGCAGTATTATTATATGAGGTCAACATGATATCAACAAAATAACTTAGATGAATATAATGGTACTTATTGGATTTAATATAGTCACATATTAAATAAGAATTATAATACTAACAAATGAATTTGGACCATAAACACCGGAACCTTCCAGAAGCACCATTCAGTAATAAAGTTGGAAGTCGAGCAGGTAAAACTGATGGCTCTTTTTGTGAATTATCAAAATTCGGAGTAAAATTAACCTGCACCAAATGAAGCACATCATGCGAAAACAAATTAATGATGCAAGAATAATATTTTATGACTAGATAATGTATGGAACGGCTCTGACCGTATCTTGACCTAAATCTGCCAATAACATTGCTTCTGTCAGTGGCTGCAAAAATAAAGCATTGATATGGTTATTACTAAAGATAAATGTATTCCTGATAAACAAAAAACATATAGCAAAAGGGGGAATTAATACACCATATATACTGCATGTCTATCACAGTATCATGGCATAAAGTTCACTGTAAAAGTTAGCAATAAGAGATTTTTTTGAGACCCGAATTGAATTTAAATAATGACGTTTATTCTTATAACCTATTGATGATGAGGGAAACTATTCATGATGACACATTTACTTGGACAACCAGCTATGTGGCACAGAGACTTGAAAAAGAGCTGCCCAAGGCAAAATTATAAATATAAATAATAAAAATTGAACAATGGTTCCCCCTACACTCCCTGGATTTCTGCAATAGACATTAAACAAACACTGCTGCATGTTCGCACTCTGCCAATAGGCATTAAGTAAACACTCTGGAACAAGATCTTATACCTTTTAGAGCAATAAAAGTTACTCACAACATCACTACATAGAGAGGGAACGGGGATGAGAGGGAGCGAGAGAGAGAGAGAGAGAGAAGTTGCCCCATTTCTGGAATAGCATATAACCTAATAATCTTAATATTCATCTCGATATCATGATTATTAAGAACCCGTACAGTGTTCAAAGTAACTAAAATATCTGAACATACCTCCAATCTGAGCTGCAGGATCAGCATCATTGAACGGAAATTCCCATGCCCTTGAATTATTGGGAATCGTAGGGAGAAATCCTGGAAAATTAAGTTTCAAAGCAATCAGGAGACCACGTGAACTAAATAACTAATTATAATGTGATATAAATCAATATTTACAAAGACAAAAGGTTCAAAAACAAATGGAGTAGAATCCAGAAAGCTGGAATTATTTGATACGAGGATTTTTTTTTCCTAAAAAGAAGTAATGAAATTTTATTAAAGACATTAAGGGGCATCGCCTAGTATATACAGCAAATAAACATAGAGATAGAACATGAAAAGAGGCAGCAACTCATGGTGCTTGTCCATTCAAAGCATTATCAATGATGTTGAGCTTTCATTCTCCAAATTGATTGTTCCATCCCTCAAAAGCTCTTTGGTACTTAATTTCCAGCCATGGATGCCTAAAGATGCGCAATTTTTCTTTTTTATTGAAAGAAAAAATCTGTTGAAAAACAAAATAAAGTATATCCACTGGATAGATTGTCCACCAAAACAATACATCAACATAACGGGAACAGCAAAACAAGATTAATTGAATTTCTCTCACAATTGGAACCCCAAAAACAGATTAGACTGTACAGGTGCTTTCCAAAACTCGAAGACACAGAAGCCCAGAGTTAAGACAAAAATCTTACTTTACCCCATAATACCTCCATCCCCACACCACTATAATTCACAAAAATCTTATTACTCCTCTCCAGCCAAATTACTAAAAGTTGCACAGAGTATTTATCTATAACCATTATAATTACACTTTTCAAAAAACCTACGTCATCCAGAGAAGACATGGTTAACACAAGATGACAGCACTCAAATATCCACAAACAAAGAAAGAATACATCGCACTGTTTCAGATTTATTCTAAAGAAACTAACTCCTACAGCTGGGAAAACTAAAATAATGTAACAAATGAGAAAAATGGAACACTACAAGGAGGCCATCCAGAAAAAAAGAGATTGCAGAGGTTGAAGTATTTTTCGAATTTGCTACTAGCTTATCCGTTTTTACTTCTGTGTAATGAATTCACATATTGGTTAATAGAAAAAGTTATTGTTACCTGAGCCATTCGCACCAAGGGGATGAAATTTTCCTAGAACCTGCATCAAAACATTTCTATCTTAATTGTAAATATAAATATTGTGGATTCATACAAAAGAAACAGAAAGCCTCTGATTACTAACCTCTCCAACAACTCTAGAACATTTCTTGAACGCTTTTCAAGATGCAAGCCCCAATTCATGCATTGCATACCTGTAGTTTGAGAACAATACAGAACAAATTAAACATCACTCACAGAAATTCCTTTCTTCCCAGCAAATTTTCTCAGGAACCAAACAATCTACTAAGCAAACATCACTCACAAAATACGACGGTGCACAGGCTTCAAACCGTAGCGAACATCCGGCAGGGCGCGGCCGAGCAGGACAGACATAGCATAGGCCATGTACGCTTCAGTGGCCTCCTTGTGGAGCTCAACACGAACGATTCTTTCGTCGCTGTTCTCACTTGTGTCCTTGACCAGCACACTTCCATTCCCATTATGCCCCTCGCCTGGGTCCTCCTTTTGGGGGTCGTCCATGGAGGGGTTTGGGGGGGAACTGAGGGTTTCATAGAGATAGGGCTGAAGGCGCCATTTTTGGGTTTTGGGGTTTCGAGGCCTCTTGCGCGCCAAGATGCGTGCGGGTTTTTGGATTGGAAGCGCCGCACGTGACTTTCTAAGAGCATTTTAAAGGATAAAAATAAAAAGCATTTCAAAGGAATATGCAGAGATGAAGATTTTGTTTAAGTGCCAAATTTCTTAAAACTTAATGGAACTTTTAGAATTCGTATAGAACTTATAGACTTTCAGAAGATTTCTATATAATTCTTTAATAAACTTTGTTAAGATTTGTATGGCTTTTATTCTAGACTTCTATAATTTCTTTAACATATTTTTTTTTAAAACAAATGCTAAGAGCCAGCTAATTAGTCATGAATAGCCAACTGGTAATCTCGATAATATTGAAAGCCACATGAATAGTATTCAGCAAAGAAGGTGAGAAAATGAGATATGCATACAAAAATTCAACTTCGTCCTCCAAAAAAAAATCACGAAATTATCATACTATAATTTACAAACAACAAAACAATCGAACCTCAATAGATGTTCTGATAGTAGCATTGAATTTTATATGATAGCATTGATAGTAGCGTGCATGAATTGATTTTTGTTAAAAAAAAATAGTTGGAAAGTATGCTGTCAATGTATCTAATGGTGATCCAATTTCAAGAGATGTTCTGATACTTGACAACATGAAATAAAAAGCCAAATTCATAACATCTTTTCCTTCAACAACATGAAATAAAATTATGTTTAACGAAAAGCAAAATTCATAAGAAATATAGTGACAAATGTATTACAAATTTGAAAGAAAAGTTTAAGGAAAATATTTAACATTCATTCATTATCCTTGATTCTCATTATTGTCATTGTGCCCAACATCTCTCCACATATCCAAAGCTATACCAACTCTCCATTCATTAGCATTCTGTGTTCTTGTGTTTGGAAAACTAGTTCAGGATCCCCTTCATTAACCGGTAACGATAAAGATGAAGAAGATTCGTTCTCCAATTCAACAGGAAATTCATCAGATCTACACTCTTTTTCGAAGAAAATTGTGTAGTCCTACACAAGCTAACACTATCTATGTTTGTGTCTTATATGGGAATGGAGGTGTAGACTTAAAAATTGTAAATCGTGACTTAAAAATATCCTCTCAATGACATTCCTCAAGGACGAATGACGAAGATTGAACAACTCAACTTCATTTGCAGGTGCACGACCTTGACCACCAAACTCTTGGAGATGATATCAAACACCTTGAAATGGAGCCAAAAATTGGCGTCGATTTGGAAATCCACAATCCACTAAGAAAAATTTACCTGATAATAGATTACACATATGTTAGTATCCAATGTATGACCTAATGTAAACTATAAGAAAAAATTTAAAATTTAAAAATACCTTGTGGCACTTTAAGTCCATTCCTCCTTGTTAAAGTATCTTGTAGTACTCTTGAATCGTGAGCTGAGCCCTCCCACCTACTAAGGACATATATGAATTCCAAATCAAAGTTACAAGCTGCTAATACATTTTGTGATATCGTACCGTGACAATTATGCTAGCTGCTTACGTCGCGTCCCTTTACCATTGCTGGAATATGTGTGCCGTCAATAGCTCCAATACAATCTTGAAATAAACCCAAAAGTTTAAAAGATATTATTAAACATAAACAAATTGAATAAAACAAGTTGCACCGGACAACACATTTACCTTAAAGTATGGGTAAAACCTTGTATTTTCCCTTATTTTAGTTGGTACCACGGATCCAGGTTTGGCTAGCATTTCCGGTTCTATTGTGACACCTAAGCTTTTCATTAAGCTTAGGGAGTATTTTGGTTTCTACAGTTGCCTTGCTTAGCATTCCATTAGCATCACGCCATCCACGGGTTCCAAGCATCAACCATGAGTTGCAACCAGTGGCGGATCCAGGATTCAAAAGTCAAGTGGACGAAACTTACTTTAAAAATTTGACGGTACACGTGAATTTCATTCATAAAAATAAAAAGATATACTTAGTCAGGGGGACGTAATGAGCTTTACCCTCAAATATGCATCTCTATACATAAATAAAAGCTTAACAAAAAAATAAACTAAAATAAATAAATGCAATGCAACACAAAACTAAACTATTTAAATCTAAAACTTTACCCCAAATTATAATTTATTCATAATTAAAACATAGAATACTCAATTTCAAATTAAAATTAAGATGCATGCATTTATTTTAGGAAAAATCCAGTAGAAGAAGATAATTAAAGAGAAGACAATAAGAAGAATACTTGCTGCCTTAGATATGAGAAGATGCTGCTGCCAAAAGAGAAGTTTTTTATGTGTTTGGGTAGGCATGGGTTCACACCATCACATGGGCCGAGTAGGAATAGCTTTGCTTACATATAGGTTTTTTTTTTGTGAAAAAATTTGGGGTAGGCAGTTGCCTACCTTGCCCTTGCTGTAGGACCGCCCTTGGTTGCAACAACATTCTACTCTCTTCCACACTTCAAGCATTATAATCTTGTTTGCTCTTCCCTTTTCCATTTACTTGTTGTGTATTTTCAAACTCCGTTTGAGTGGTGCAACTATGAATTTTATCATGTCAATCACAAATACAACATAAAAAATATACAAAACTACAAACGTTGATCCCAAAAAATGCACATCAGCAACCATAAATCCTAATAGACACATCTTATGTTGAATACAAACATGAATGATGTTGAACAAATGGCTGAATGGATTGAAGAAGAATTGGAGTGAAGAATAGAAAAAGGACACAGGAGGAATTACAGATTTGGTGTCAGAGCTCCAATTAGGGCATATGATACCTTTATGAAAAGGGAACGATGCCACAAGTCAAACTCACAAATTTGTTGTGATATATGGTGGATTTTGGGCTTTTGGGGTCGTTTAGGGTTCCAAAACAGCATTTAAAAGTTGTAATTTTTGGCTTTTCGTTTTTTCACTGTTTATCTCTATTTGTCTCAGTTTTTTTGTTCGATTATAGAAAGTTTGTCAATTTATATTTCAATTTCCTATCCTATCCAGTGATTCAATGAACAATTCTTATAAAGTCGTATATAGATATTTCAGAAGAAAATCAAGTATAAATCCTAGTAACAAGCATAAACCCTAACCCCAAGCTAAACCATAATAACAAGTAAAACATGTAACCCCAAACTATATCCTAATAACAAGAAAAACATGATGAAGAAAAATCAAGGAAAAAAAATCATGGAAAAAGAAAACCCATTGAGGTATTGATCAAAGAAAAAATAGGGAGCATACCTTCACAGATGGAGGAAGGAGGCGTTCTTCTTCTTGTTGTAGAGAGAAAAGCTAGGGCAAGAGAAAAATGTCTTATGAAATACTTGGGGGGGAGGTCAGATTTATTATGGTCTTTCTTATTTATACCTCTCACCTGAAAACCTACTAAAATTTATCACTTAATGAAATCCTTCCAAATATATGACCTTTTGAATACACCTATATTTGATTCAACTTTTTTATAATCCTAATTGAATACACCCATATTTGAATGGACTTTTTAAAAGTTCATACAAGTCGGAATTGAATACACTCAAACTTGTAAAACCTCTTTTAAAGTTTGTATAAATCCAAATTGAATACACCCGAATTTTTAAAATCTTCTTAAACGCTTCCCCGAAGTGAACGTGTAGAGCAAAAGAAAACAAACAAATTGTCCACTCAAAACGGGTCAAGAAGTTGAAAATGGGGTTTTTTTTTAATGCATCACATATTTTAAGCCGTTAGATTTGGCCAAGCATAATCATACGGTTGTAAATGAATAGTTGCTCACAGGTACTCTGGTGCATCGGTGCCTTGGTTTTTCCTCCTTTCTCTCAAAACAAAAAGGGTTGAAAAAAGATATGGCAAATCAGTTTTGTTTTGAAAAATGATGCAGGTACGAAAAATCCCTAGTTTCTTTAGAAAAAGAGTCTTTAAAAAAAGTTAAATTGCTTTGAATTAAGGGGCTTAAATCAGTTTTGCTATATTGATCATTAACAATGAAGAGGTAGAATAGTAAAGGAGGAATTTAAGATGTGGCAGCTTTTTCATTTTTCCCATTATGTTTACCTGGGAATTATGATCTCATTCATGTACTGGTGAGGAGTAACTAAGCCTTGTAGGTAAACCATGTAGATCTTGATTTCAAAAGGAGTCTAGAATGAACATGTGAAAGTCAGAATACTAGGTATTGTTAATTCCGGTGACGAACCCTTTTACGAGAATGTTATGTTTAGAATACAAGTAATGATAATGTTGACACCATATGTGTTGACCTCACCTCCCCCCTTAAGCAAATCCCACCAATTAAGGGATAACCCTTACTTGTTATACATCACATCCCACCAACAAGGAGTAGCTAGCTATGCCCCATCTCATGCTTTCTCAAGGCCTAAGGCCCCCAAATCAAGGGGAGACCATGTAGACTCCCCAAATCAAGGAGAGCCATGCATTCTCTACCACTACTTGGACTACAAAAGGGAGCTCACCACCTCCAAGCAAAAGAGAGAGTAGCTGCCACTTCTCCAAGAGCTGCCCAAAGATCTCCCAAGCTCTCTATTTCTCTTTTACTAGAGCTCTCAAGCCTCTCCCCGTATCTCTCTCATGTACAATGTAATCTCCATATTCAACTACAAATACAAAGCTATAAACTATAGTGGATGTAGCCCCATTATGGGTGAACCACTCAAACACTTGTGTTATGTGTGTAATTATGTCTTAACATGTTATGTACAAATTCACCCGTTAACATTTGGCGCCGTGGGAACCGACACAAATCTATGTCGTTCTCATTCCTCTTCTTCACAATGAAACTCTCTCTCTCCATTGTGAGGCTCATTTCTACCAACAACTCTATGTTAAAATCTGAAGCAAAACCTGCTCAGAGCACCCACGGTGCTCCCTTCTTATTTTCCTCTCTCACGAGTTATAGTCCTCCCTTATTTCTCAATCCAAGTCAGCAGCCATATTGGTAGAGAGGATGAGAACCAAACTTGGTTGGTCAACCATCAGAAACCACCTTGCATGGTCATGTACCACGTCGAATGACCGACCCGACCAACTTCCATGGTCATGTACCACGTCCAATGACCGACCTGACCACCTTGCATGGTCATCTACAACGTCGGACTATTCGACCCGACCACCTTGCATGGTCATGTACCACGTCGAATGACCGACCCGATCACCTTGCATGGTCATCTACAACGTCGAACGACCCACCCGACCACCTTGCATGGTCATCTATCACGTCGAACAACCGACCCGACCACCTTGACCATCTTGCATCCTTAATCTCCATGTCGTATTACTCGCATGGATGGCTTGAGCACTTTGTATGATCATTCACCACTTTGCCACCTAGCATGGCTGACTACCATGTTGCATGACTAACCACCTTGCTTGGTTGATTCTCCAAGGAACAAAAGCTCTCCCCACCAAGGCATAGGTTGATCAGCTCGGCCAAACAATGGTTTTACTTTAAGTTTCCCAGTCGATAACGAGTTCTTAACTAAGAACTTGGGGGCTGGGGGGACATTACGTATATCGGCCACACCATCTCCAATATGTCCTGTCATGCTTAAAGAGAAGGAAAATTCTCCATATACGTGCTCGGCTTGGCTCGGGTGATGACAATCTCAACGCAAGTAAGGGATTACACATACCTATTTTTATCTAAATTACCAACAAGTGTGCATTATCATCGTACCATCATGTCATAACATATATACATCTACATTACATTGCCACCATAACATGACATACAAATCCATTACATCGCCATCATTATATGGCATACATCGCCGTCATTTCATGGCATACATAGCAACCATGACAAGACATACATCTCCATTATGGCAACCATGACACGACATACATCTCCATTATGACATGGCATACATCGCCGTCATTTCATGGCATACTTGGCAACCATGACACGACATACATCGCCATTATGACATGGCATACATCATCATACAGCACCATCATCACAAAATCATGTGATATGTGTCTCGGCTCAGCCTTACTATCTCTATATGTGTGCTCGGCTCAGCCTTACTATCTTTATATATGAGCTCGGCTTGGACACACTATCTCCAAGATGCCTCGCCATGCTTAAAGAGAAGGAAAATTATCTCCAATATATGTGCTAAGCTCGGCCTTACTATCTTTATATATGAGCTCGGCTCGGCCTCCAATATATCTCGCCATACTTAAAGAGAGGGAAAATTATTATCTCCATATATATGCTCTGCCCGACCTTATTATATCTTCATGTATGTGTTCGGCTCTAACCTTATTATATCTTCACATATGTGCTCGGCTCGGTCTTATTATCTCCATACATGTGCTCGGCTCGGCCTTATTATCTCCATACATGTGCTCGGTTTAACCTTATTATATCTTCACATATGTGTTCGGCTAGGCCTTATTATCTTCATATGTGTGCTTGGCTCGGCACCCTTTCCACCTTGTACCACCATGGTCAAAGCAAGATAAGGAAAATTATATCTTCATATATGTGCTCGGCTCGGCCACACTATCTCCAATATGTCTTGCTATGCTTAAAGAGAAGGAAAATTATCTCCATTTATGTGCTCGGCTTGGCCTCATCACCACAACAAATATGTACTTGGCTCGGCCTCATCACCTCAACAGATATGTGCTTGGCTCGGCCTCATCACCTCAACAAATATGAGCTCGACTCGGCCTCATCACCACAACAAATATGTGCTCGGCTCGGCCTCATCACCTCAACAAATATGTGCTCGGCTCAACCTCATCACCACAACAAATATGTGCTCGGCTCGACCTCACCACCTCCAACAGATATGTGCTCGGCTCGGTCAGACACCAATCTTACTTGAAAGTCCTCAGCCAAGAAGCTATTCTCAACTATGGACTTGGGGGCTTCTATTGACACCATATGTGTTGACCTCACCTCCCTCCTTGAGCTCGACTCTGATAACCCTTGTTTGTTATACCTCACATCCCATCAAACAAGGAGTAGCTAGCCATGCCCCGTCACATGCCTTCTCAACGCCTAAGGCCCCCAAATCAAGGGGAGACCATGTAGACTCCCCAAATCAAGGAGAGCCATGCTTTCTCTACCACTACTTGGACTACAAAAGGGAGCTCACCACCTCCAAGCAAAGGAGAGAGCAGTTGCCACTTCTCCAAGAGCTGCCCGAAGATCTCCCAAGCTCTCTATTTCTCTTATACTAGAGCTCTCAAGCCTCTCTCCCCATATCTCTCTCATGTACAATGTAATCTCCATATTCAAATACAAATACAAAGCTTTAAACTACAGCGGATGTAGCCCCATTATGGGTGAACCACTCAAACACTTGTGTTATGTGTGTGATTATGTCATAACCCGTTATATACAAATACACCCGTTAACAGATAATATTTGGGAAACTCAAGCAGGCATCAACCCATTAGGTAATATACTTTGCTAGCCTCTTATGACCAAAAAAGGTGGCACAGATGCATAAGTATCTGATCATCCTTAGTTGTCCTTTCCATGCAGTGGGTTGTCAATCTCCTGTTGAGCAACATAATTCAGACATTAAACCAGCCTCCCCCTCGATGGTTGCTAAACCAAGAGAAAAAAACAGAACGTGAAATTGAATGAAAAGAAGAGCCCTTACCCGAGCTCGCATGTGTTGTCTCACTAAGATTCTTGTTTTTAAACATGGTTACTATTCCCTTCTTCCCCCCATCTTTCCGTTCGTCATATCCTCTAGACATAGTCTTCAACATGTGATAGCATGTCACTCAACATCTGGAAAATATAAACCCTTTGAGACAACATCAGTGGCAATCAATACATCTTTCTTCCCTGCCTTGAATGAAGAAATGGCATACTCTCTCTCTCTTTCTGATCCATCTCTGCATGAATTCCCACTACTTCCACTCCTTTTATCAGAAGAAAATACATAATGTCATTAACATAGTATATTAGAACGGGCGGTGCAGTCTTTTGTAGACACTCAAGAAGGTAGACATTCTTGGCCTCTTCCTGCACAAGCACAACTTGTTGACGCACGCTAAGGTTTGCAGTTCCAGCTATTCCTGTGTTTATGGTGACAGGTTTTAGCAAAACACCTTTAGTAAAGTTCAGAATTTGTGTGGGCATGGTGGTTGACCATAATAGAGTTTTGTGTTGACCTTTAAAGTGGTCGAAAACTTCTCTGATGTTATCCTCAAAGCCCACCAATCTATCAGCCTTATCCAAAGTTAGATATTTGCTATGATCCAGATTCATTCTTTTCAGTTTGAGTATCTCCGTCAACCTCCCAGGAGTAGCAACTACAATATGAACACCTTTGTTCACAATCTCCAACTGTGACTTCACACCCACACCACCAATACAGAGCAAAGAACTTATCGCTGGATATCCAACCTCTCTCATGGGAGTTAGAAATCCTTCCACTACTTCATAAATTTGCTTCGCGAGCTCCCTCGATGGATAAATAATCAATCCAATAGGCCCTTCATTTGGCATCATACTCTCTGCTTGACATGCCAGCATAACCAATGGCAACACGAAAACCAATGTCTTTGCTGAGCCAGGTAGATGCAACACCAATCATATCCCTCCCTGATAAAATCACTTGGAAGACCTTGCACCTGAATGGGGGTCGGTTGAACAATGCCCTTGGCTTTCAAAGCCTTCAAAATTGGTTCAAGAAACCCTATCTCCTTGAAACTTGCAACATATGGTGGAACATCTTCATCATTAACTACGATATTCCAATGCTTTCTAATCAAATTACAATGCTCCTTCGCCAATTCACCAACTGACTTTAATGTCTCTTTCTCTTGTTGCAACATTTTTTTCATATTCTATAAGAAAGATAAATGCAAATTAGAACCAAATTTAAGTTTCATATTGCATAGAGGCAAGGGAGGGAGAATTTAGGAATGGAGCCCCTTAATTTCTACGTCAGGGTTTGGATTAGGGTTTCTAAGTATGATAAGCTATCACAGCAAAATAATAAATAAAAATTAATGGCGGACTAACCCGAATTCGACTCGGAGCATCATGGCGATGATCACCAACGTTGTCATCGAGAAGAGGATGAACAGGAGAGTCGGCTTTGTCCAAGAAGTCCTTACAAAGCTGATCAAACTTAGAAATAAGTTATTATAGCAAAATAAAAAAATAATTAAAAAAATTAATGGCGGACTCACTGGAATTCGACTCGGAGCATCACAACAACGATCACCAACGTCGTCATTAGGAAAAGGATGACCAGGAGAATCAGCTTTGTCCAAGAAGTCCTTACGAAGCAGATCAAACTTAGAAATCAGCTATCATAGCAAAATAAAAATAATAATAACGGCTAGCTCACCGGAATTCGACTAGAAGCATCACGACGACGATCACTGACGTCGCCATTGGGAAGAGGATGAACTGGAGAGTCGGCTTCGTCCAAGTAGTCCTTACAAAGCTGATCAAACTTAGAAATCAGCTATCACAGCAAAATAAAAAAAAAACAATAAAAAAAATTAATTGTGGACTCATCGGAATTCGACTCGGAGCATCACGGCGACGATCACCGACGTCGTCATAGCAAGAGGATGAACAGGAGAGTCGGCTTGGTCCAAGTAGTCCTTACGAAGCTGATCAAACTTAGAAATAAGCTAACATAGCAAAATAAAAAAATAATAAAAGAAATTAATGGCGGACTCACCGGAATTTGACTCGGAGCATCACGGGGACGATCACCTACGTTGTCATCGGGAAGAGGATGAACAGTAAAGTCGGCTACGTCCAAGTAGTCCTTACGAAGCTGGTCAAACTTAGAAATCAGCTATCACAGCAAAATAAAAAAAAATAATATAAGAAATTAATGGAGGACTCATCGGAATTCGACTCGGAGCATCACGACGATGATTACGACGTCGTCATTAGGAAGAGGATGAACAGGTATAGTCAGCTTCGTCCAAGAAGTCCTTATGAAGCTGATCAAACTTAGAAATCAGCAATCACAGCAAAATAAAAAAAATAATTAAAAAATTAATGGCGGACTCACCAGAATTCAACTCGGAGCATCACGACGACGATCACGACGGCGTCATCAAGAAAAAGATGAACAGTGGAGTCGGCTTCGTCCAAGTAGTCCTTACGAAGCTGATCAAACATAGAAATCAGTTACCATAGCACAATAAAAAAATAATAAAAGAAATTAATGGCGAACTCAATGGAATTCGACTTGGAGCATCATGGCGACAATCACCAACGGTGTCATCGGAAGATGATGAACAGGAGAGTCAACTTCATCCAAGTAGTACTTACGAAGCTAATCAAACTTAGAAATCAGCTATCACAGTAAAATAAAAAAATCATAAAAGAAATTAATGGCAGACTCACCAAAATTCGACTAGAGCATCACAGCAATGATCACCTACGACGTCATCGGGAAAAGGATGAACAATAGAGTCGGCTTCGTCCAAGTAGTCATTACAAAGCTGATCAAACTTAGAAATCCTCTATCGTAACAAAATAAAAAAATAATAAAAGAAATTAATGGCAGACGACTCGGAATTCGACTCGGAGCATCATGGCGACAATCACCGACGGCATAATCGGGAAAAGAATGAACAATAGAGTCGGCTTCATCCAATAGTCCTTACAAAGCTGATCAAACTTAGAAATCAGCTATCGTAGCAAAATAAAAAAATCATAAAAGAAATTAATGGCAGACTCACCAAAATTCGACTCGAAGCATCACAACAATGATCACAGACGCGTCATCGGGAAAAGGATGAACAGGACAGTCGGCTTCGCCCAAGTAGTCCTTACGAAGCTGATCAAACTTAGAAATCATCTATCACAGTAAAATATAAAAAATAATAAAAGAAATTAGTGGCGGACTCACCAGAATTCGACTCGGAGCATCACGGCGACGATTACGACGTCGTCGTCGGGAAAAGTTTGAACAGTAGAGTCGGCTTCATCCAAGAAGTCCTTGCGAAGCTGATCAAACTTAGAAATCAGCTACCACAGCAAAATAAAAAAATTAAAAAAAAAAAATTAATGGCGGACTCACCGGAATTCGACTCGGAGCATCACGCGACGATCACGACGACGTCATCAAGAAGAGGATGAACAATAGAGTCGGCTTCGTCCAAGTAGTCCTTACGAAGCTGATCAAACTTAGAAACCAATTATCACAGCAAAATAAAAAAATAATAAAAGAAATTAATGGCGGACTCACCGGAATTCGACTGGAGCACCACGACGACGATCACGATGTCGTCATTGGAGAAAGAGGATGAACAGGAGAGTCGGCTTCGTCCAAGAAGTCCTTACAAAGCGGATCAAACTTAGAAATCAGCTATCACAACAAAATTAAAAAAAAAAAAAATTAATGGCGAACTCACTGGAATTCGACTCGTAGCATCACGGTGACGATCACTGACGTCGTCATCGGGAAGAGCAATAACAGTAGTGTCGGCTTTGCCCAAGAAGTCCTTACGAAGCGGATCAAACTTAAAAATCAACTATCACGACAAAATAAAAAGATAATAAAAAAATAAATTGCGGACTCACCGGAATTCAACTCGGAGCATCACGCGACGATCACTGACGTCGTCATCGGGAAGAGGATGAATAGTAGAATCGGCTTCGACCAAGTAGTCCTTACGAAGCTTATCAAACTTAGAAATCAGCTAACACATCAAAATTAAAAAAATAATAAAAGAAGTTAATGGTGGACTCACCGGAATTCGAACTCGGAGCATCACGACGACAATCACCGACATCGTCATCGGGAAGAGGATGAACAGGAGAGTTGACTTCGTCCAAGAAGTCCTTACGAAGCAGATCAAACTTAGAAATCAGCTATCACAGCAAAAATAATAATAATAATAATAAATAAATGGCGGACTCACCGGAATTTGACTCGCAGCATCACGGCGACAATCATCGACGTCGTCATCGGGAAGAGGATGAATAGTAGGGTCGGCTTTGACCAAGTAGTCCTTACGAAGCTGATCGAACTAGAAATCAGCTAACACATCAAAAGAAAGAAATAATAAAAGAAATTAATGGTGGACTCACCAGAATTCGAACTCGAAGCATCACGACGACGATCACCGACGTCGTCATCGAGAAGAGGATGAACAGGTAGAGTCGGCTTTGCCCAAGTAGTCCTTACGAAGTTGATCGAACTTATAGGGGTGTATTCAATTGAGATTTTAAAAGACTATTTTGGATAAAAAAGTCTTGTGGTATTCAATTAAGACTTTTAAATAATCTAAACAAGTCTTGTGGTATTCAATTAAGACTATTATGATTTTTAAAAAAGGGTGTCGAAATCACGTGGTATTCAATCAAGACTTTAAACAAATAACAAAAAGTCTTATGGTATTCAAAAACTGCTAATTTCGAAGGATTTTTTAAAATGTGAAATTGTGTGGGACTTTTTAGTGGGAAGTATAAATACCAAACCATATCTCAAATCCCACCCTAACCCATGAGATTTTTCACGTGGGATTTTTTTTATCTCTGGAAAAAATGAACCCCAGGCTCTGCTGAAGGACCCGCCAAAACCCATCGATCCATATCACAAAACCACCCTCTCCAGCGATCCCCAGGTACATAACCATGGCTCACGCTGGCCTTGCCTTTACAATTTTTATACTTTACGTTGTGGGCAAGCTCTTAGAGGAATACTTGAGACCAATTCAGTATGCTGTGCATTGTTTAATTCCTCTCAGAGGTATACAACAATGTCTGGGTATTGTATTATCTGATCACATTTGAGTCTGGTGGAATGACTGAACAAGTGATGAGTATGCTTCCAAATTCAAAGTCTGCGAGGGTTAGATGTGTTGAAGTTCTGCTGGTTCCCACCATCTGTTCGACGAAATGCCCCAAAGAGGCTTTGTTGCAGCAGCTGGGAATCAATATGAGACTGTCCAGGGATGTTAATTTACCTGATAACATGCATTCTGTCGTGGAAGGAGAGAATGATCCAAATTCTCAGCTCACTAGCTCAAGTGGAATATACTCCAGTGGGGTTGCAGCTCAAGACTCTGTTAGTAAAGGAGATAATGTTTCTGACAATCTGGTTGCAACTGAAAACAAAATGGTAAATGATCGTGATAATGGGGTAATTAGTGACAATATGACAAGTAGTGATGTAGTCGAGGATCAAAAAGTTGAGATGCGGCAGAACTTGACTGAACTTGAAGGTAGTGTTCAAGCAGCAGGGGACGATGGTTTTGCTAATGGGAGTACTACCATTGATTCTGTCGAATGAGAGTTAGAGAATTCAGCTGAAAACGCAGCAACCCAACTTGTTCAATGCTGAGGAGACTGGTTTTCTCTTTCTTAATATGAAGGAGAAATTAATTTCAGCATTTTTTTTGGGGAATTTTGCTCAACGTGCATGGTAGAAAGAATTAAGCCAACTTTGTGTTTTTATTATCTTTGATTCTCGCCACCATGTGCATCCATCTTTTGGTGATTCTTCAAGAAGTTCAAGAGGGGCTAAGGGTTATTAGCAGAATTGCAGTTAGCATCGTCAGTTTCAAAAAAATAAAACCAAAACTTATTTAGCTGATGTGGTATATTCTAAGTCATTGGATTTTTTAAACTCATAATCCGTTAAATCCATATGGTCCTTTCAAATCTTATATATCTTGATATAAATCTTTTAAAATACATAAGTAAAAAGTCTTGATTATAAAAAATTCATAAATAAAATCTTATAAGTCATTACATTCTGTCTAAATCCACTAGACTTTTTTGTCTCTAAATAGTCTTTTAAAATCTCAATTGAATACACCCCCCTTAGAAATCAGCAAAATAAAAAAACAATAAAAGAAATTAATGGCGGACTCACCGGAATTCGACTTGAAGCATCACAACGACGATCATTGACATTGTCATCGGGAAGAGGATGAACAGTAGAGTCGGCTTCATCCAAGAAGTCCTTATGAAGTTGATCATACTTAGAAATCAGATGTCACAGCGAAGTAAGAAAAAAAAAAAATTAATGGCGGACTGACCAGAATTTGACTCGGAGCATCAGCGCGACGATCCCCAATGACGTAATCGGGAAGAGGATGAACGGTATAGCTGTAGCTGCTTCCTCTTCTTCATCAGTCTGTTGCTTCTTCTTCTCATGTTTAATTAAGGAATTAAATATCAGGAATTTGGGAAATATCGATTGTCCAAAATGTAGAAATATCAATGAAAATATCCGAAAGGGATCGGTATCATTAAAAATTGGTGAAAAACCATGAAAATTATTAGAAAAATGTGGAAATTTTGAACGAAAACTAGAGACATGCTTGTTTAATCAATTATCTAACAATTTAACCAAAGAAATTGATAAAATGTAATTGTATGGTGGATTTATGTGACTAAGATTGCATATGAGGCTCGCTGAGAAATAATAAGAGTTTTAAGTATTTACGAACATAAACATAATAATAGTATCAGCTTCAACTAGAGGTATTTTTAATGTAGTAAGAGATATAAGGGAAATTGTGAGAAATATTTTGTAAGACAAAAGCATATAATTGGTGTGGATAAATTTAACAGAAATAAGGAAATGACAAAAAAATCATCCGCCTAGGTGGATAAGCTGCTGTTAGCATTAAATGGTATGTTGAACAATGCATACATTTTTCCTTACAATTTTATCTTCAAACATTACCAAATGGGAGACTCGTGATAGAAAATGGTTAGTGTACTCAAAGGAGTTAGATAAAGTGTTTTGTTTTTGTTGTAAGTTGTTTAAAACAATGCATGCTAGAAGTCAGTTAGCAAGTGAAGGATTTAGAGACTGGAAACATCTTGGTGACAAGCTTAAACAACATGAAAAAAGTATTGAACACATTACTAACTTGAGGTCTTGTGTTGAATTGCAAATAAGATTGAAAACAAGTCAAACAATTGATAAAAAAACTACAGGAGCTAATCAAGAAAGACACATTGCACTGGAAAAAGTTTGGCATACCGTGGAACAAATGAAAAAGTTTTTGAAGATGGCAATGGTAACTTTTTAGGCCTACTTGAAATGATCTCATAGTTTGATCCAATAATGCAACATCATTTTCGTCTCATTCAAGATAAGAAAATTCATTATCATTATCTTAGCCATAAAATTCAAAATGAGTTGATAGATATTTTAGCATCAAATGTTAAACAAACAATCATTAAAAAAGTCAAAGAGGCAAAGTATTTTTCAGTGATTCTTGATTGTACTCCTGATGCAAGTCACAAAGAACAAATGACTTTAATATTAAGGTGTGTAGATGTTTCATGTACTCCGATAAATATAGAAGAGTACTTTTTAGAGTTTCTAATTGTCCAAGATACAACTGGATTAGGAATTTTTAATGAACTGCAAGATGTAATAAAAAAGCTTGAACTAAATATTGATGATGTAAGGGGGCATGGCTATGATAATGGATCAAATATGAAAGGGAAAAATATAGGTGTACAAAAAGGATTACTTGATATAAATCCTAGAGCGTTTTACATTCCATGTGGTTCTCATTGTCTTAACTTAATACTTTGTGATATGGCCAAGTCATGTGTCAAAGAAAAATCTTTTTTTGGAGCATGTCAATGCATATATACGGTATTCTCTAATTCAACAAAAAGGTGGAATGTGTTACTTGATTATATTGATGGTTTAACTTTGAAATCACTGTCAACTACACGCTGGGAAAGTCACATAGAAAGTGTTAAAGAAATAAAATCTCAAGCTTCTAAAATTAGAGAAGCTTTATTTAAATTAGCTGAAATTAGTGAAGATGCTAAATTGAGTAGGGATGCTGAAAGTTTAGCATCAGGAGAGCTTTCAAGTTTCGAGTTTATATTAAGCTTGGTTATTTGGTATGACATTTTGCACAAGATTAACTTAGTTAGTAAAAAATTACAATCTGAAGACATGCGTCTTGATGTTGCTGGTAAAACAATTAGAAGGACTTGTTTTATTTTTTGAAAACTATAGGATAAATGGGTTTACTTCTGCCATGAATGATGCTAAAGTAATTGCATTAGATATGGGAATTGAGCTTGTATTTCTTAAAAAACGTCAAACCTCTGGAGAAAGAGACATTTTGATGAGATTTCCAATAATGAGAGGGAACAACAATCATCTGAAGAATCCTTTAGAATTGATTACTTTCTGGTCATAGTGGATATTGCTCTTGGTGAATTGAAAAGTAGGTTTGAACAATTGCATATCTTTGAATCTATTTTTGGGTTCTTATTTGATGCTGCAAAATTGACTTCTTTGGATGAAAATGAATTGAGAAGCTCTTGTGTGAATCTTGAAAATGCTTTAAAACATGACAATGATACTGATATTGATGCAAGAGATTTAGAGTCAGAATTACAGGTGTTGCAAGGGATGTTACCAAATGAAGCAATTGAAACAGATAAACCATGGACATCCATTAAAATTCTAGAATTTGTAAAGAGTGTGGATATGTTTCCAAATGTAATGGTTGCTTATAGGATATTACTGACTACACCTTGACTGTGGCACCTCCTGAAAGAAGTTTTTCTAAATTAAAATTATTAAAATCTTATTTGCGGACCACCATGGCTCAAGATAGGCTAAATGGACTAGCTATATTATGCATTGAAAGAGATATGTTGGAAAACATTAAATATAACAATATAATTGATGATTTTGCTTCTAAAACTGCAACAAGAAGGCATTTTAAATGATCTTTTATGATTAAGATTTCATTGCTATTTTTATTTTGTAGGTGCATATGAAGGTGAAGCATAGGGACATGCAAGTTAATTTGTTTTCAATCGGGTACTCTTTTTCCTTCGTTTGAGGTTTTGTTCCCATTGGGTTTTCCTCAAACAAGGTTTTAATGAGACCCAAAGTGTTCTATATTATCGGTTGTAAACTTTTATAATTTTAATAAAATTTATTATTTGATAAAAAAATTGTAATTATATTTATTTATTTGTTGATAAAGGGCACATTCTTAAACTTTGGCCCGGGGCCTTAAATCATCCAGGCCGGCCCTTTGCGTGAGTTAGATTGCTGTCAAGTTGTTAGCATATACGCGTGAAAATTTGACAAAATTCTCACGAGATATTGGCGAAATTTCGATAGTTTCGGCAATAAATTAACCAAGTTCAACCTTTAAATGTTGCAAAATATCACCTCGATAAATTCGCGGAAAAATAAAAAAAACTACGATATCGTCACATGAAAAAATACGAAATTATCATCGATATATATGCTTGAGAAAGGATACAAAGAGGGCATAGGGAAAATAAGAACAGAAGATCTGGACTCCCCAAGTTGGCAACGCAGTTGCACGTGCACCATACGTACACGTAACAATTACGAAACAGTAAAAAAGAAAAATTTGGAAGTGAAAATGTCAACCGAAAAACAGTTAAAAAGAAAATTAAGGTAGAGACGAAGACGACAGCCTCTTTTCTGGGTCTGGGTTTGGGTTTGGGGTATATGCACTCAGACTCAGTCACTCGGCTACTCCTTCAGAACAAAAATTGGAGTTCTATGCTCGTAAACTCTCACTTACCTCCAAATTGACAAACCCTAAAACACATGCTCTGAACACTGAAACCACAATGGCACTTGGATTCCCAATCGGAAATTGAAGCTTGAAGAAACCAGGTGAGGCTTTACTTTTTATGCATATTTCTTTGCTCCATTTGATCCCATTTTGTTGAAAGCCTTTTGTTTGGTTTTAGCAACATTCTGGGTTCTTGAACTGATTACAGAAGTGAATGTTACTTTAATTTTGGAAATGGAAAACATGGGTTGGGATATTGTTTGATGCTTGTATGGTGAGTGGTTTTAGTGCTGATGGGAATTGTGCAGTTGTCATGGTTTTGGGTAAAGAAGAAATAGAAAAGTGGTACTCTGTTGTGTGGTTGCCAAATGTTACGAATTAGTTTAAACTGAAAAAAAAAAGTAATGAATTATGCTGAATGGCTTTCTCTTTTTCTTCCTTTGTTATTGAATTTTCTTTTCTGTAAACCAAAGAAATCAGGAATTACTCTAACAGACCTGAACATTTTTTAATTTTTAAACAAAATATTAAACAAAGATTTTGGCACTTCTAAGATCATACAAAGGTATGCAATGCAGCACCTCAAGTCCTTCTCAAATTGTGTTATGATCATGTCATGTTAGAAATGGTACATTGGCAAGAATTCATGTTAAACACGTGGAAACGTAAAATTGGATTGCGCAACATGAAGTATTTATCAGGATATTTCTTAAAGTTTGGTTATTTGCAGCTAGGTTTTGCTCTTCTCCTTCCATTGAGTGTTCCTGAGCAGGGTATTGGTGAACAACCACTTACTCCTTGGCTTTTGGATCTCGGTAATCTTTTTTCTTTTTATTTGTTTGAACTTTTTATATAATAGTTAGCTCTATTTCATAGATATTTTTGTATACTTAATCAGCTTGTTTTATTGACGCTTCGGTGGGGATAGCCATGAGGAACTCTTGATAGTCAGCCCAAAAGGAATGATATAGTTGTTCATATCTTTCAGAAAACTGTCATGGACGCTGAAGTGGTGGTAGATGTTGAGGGGGAAAACATGGAACATCACATGGAAGAAAACACTGAACCAGGTGAAAAGCAGAATGTAAATCAAAATTTTACAGGGAGGGAAATAAGTATTCAGGATGATGGGAATACTAAGCCACATGTGGGAATGGAATTCGAATCAGAGGAGGCTGCCAAGACTCTTTATGATGCATATTCCAGGCATGTAGGTTTTAGCACACACGTTGGTCAGTTCAGTCGTACTAAGCCTGATGGACCAATTGTGACATGGGACTTTGCATGTTCGAGAGAGGTATTCAAAAGAAAGAATGTAGAAAGCTGCAATGCCATGCTACGTATAGAGAGAAAGGGTGCAAACAGTTGGGTTGCGACGAAGTTTGTTGAGGACCACAACCATTCAATGGTAAGTCCTAGTAAGGTCCATTACCTTCGACCCCGTAGGCACTTTGCTGGTGCTACAAAGAATACAGCTGAGACTTTGGATGCCACTACTGATGTTTACTTTGCCACAGAGGGTAATCATGTCTCTTATGAACCCAATCGTGGAGGTAGGAGTGTCTCCCCTGTAGAACCAAATCACCCTGCAAGGAATCTTGGGCCTGTTAACTATATAAGGCCGTCTAGCCGAAAGAGAACACTTGGACGAGATGCTCAAAATCTTCTTAACTATTTCAAGAAGATGCAGGCTGAAAACCCTGGCTTCTATTATGCTATCCAACTTGATGATGAGAACCGAATGACTAATGTCTTTTGGACTGATGCAAGATCTAGGACAGCTTATAATAACTTTGGTGATGCTGTAATTTTTGATACAATGTATCGACCAAATCAGTACCAAGTCCCATTTGCTCCTTTCACTGGTGTAAATCATCATGGTCAGATGGTATTGTTTGGTTGTGCATTACTTCTAGATGAGTCCGAGTCTTCCTTTACTTGGCTGTTTAGGACATGGCTTTCTGCCATGAATGATAAGCCTCCTGTGTCTATAACTACGGACCAAGATAGAGCCATACAAGTAGCAGTTGCTCAGGTATTTCCACAAACGCGGCACTGCATATGCAAGTGGCATATTTTAAGAGAAGGACAAGAACGACTGGCTCATACATATCTTGCTCATCCTTCCTTATACGGAGAGCTATATAGCTGCATCAACTTTTCAGAGACAATTGAGGATTTCGAATCATCATGGGCGTCCCTTCTTGAGAGATATGATCTTCTAAGGAATGACTGGCTGCAGGCAGTATATAATGCTCGAAAGCAATGGGCCCCTGTCTATTTTCGTGGTACTTTCTTTGCTGCAATTTTCTCAAACCAAGGTGTTAGTTCTTTCTTTGATGGCTATGTGAATCAACAGACAAGTATACCTCTGTTTTTTAAGCAGTACGAAAGGGCTCTAGAACTTTCATTAGAAAAAAGAAATAGAAGCAGATTATGATACAATGTGCACAACACCAGTACTAAAGACACCATCACCAATGGAACAACAGGCAGCTAACCTGTATACCAAAAAAGTTTTCGCAAAGTTTCAAGAGGAATTGGTAGAAACTTTTGTTTATACTGCAAATAAAATTGAGGGTGATGGACTGGTTAGTAAATACAGGGTTGCAAAATATGAACATGATGACAAGGCGTATATGGTCACATTAAATGTCTCCGAGATGAAAGCAAGCTGCAGCTGTCAGATGTTTGAATATTCGGGTATCCTCTGTAGACATATTTTGACTGTCTTCACGGTGACAAATGTTCTCACCCTTCCACCACATTACATATTGAAGCGATGGACAAGAAATGCCAAATCTGGGGTTGGACTAGATGAACAGAGTTCAGAGAACCAAGGTATTGAAACACTAAACATGCGCTTTAACAGTTTATGTCGGGAAGCCATTAAATATGCAGAGGAAGGGGCAATTGCTGTGGAGACTTACAATGCAGCAATGAGTGCTCTACGAGAGGGTGGGAAAAAGATTTCTGTTGTGAAGAAAAACGTTGCTAAAGTCACACCTCCTAGTTCTCAGGCCAGTGGAAATATACAAGAAGACAATATGAAGAAATCCCCACTGCCTCTTGGCGAAATTGCCCCCTCGTTGTGGCCTTGGCAAGAAGCATTGCCACATCGCTTTAATCTTAATGATGGAGGAGTTCCTGTTGCTGATTTGAATCAACCCAGCATGGCCCCCGTCTCTATTCACCCTGATGGTGCCCATCCTGATAACACGGTATGAATCTAAAGGAGGTTTTATAGTTGTTTCGTTTGTTCCTGTTTATACCTCTTTTGTGGCTATGTGTTTCCAACTTTCCATTATACCTGAGATCTCCAGATTTTTATTTTGGAATACCTTCTCTAAAGATATAGGGTTGACTTATTATAGTTTCTATTATTGATGTAGGTTGTCCTTACTTGTTTCAAGTCCATGGCATGGATCATAGAAAATAAGAATTCAACATCAGCTGGGAAAGTGGCCGTTATCAACTTGAAGGTATGCATGTCTCTTCTGTATATGTGTAGAATTTTCCAACTTTACTATCTTGTATGTTTGAGTTATCTTTAATTTCACTTAAGAGTTCTCATGCTACTTTAAATATTAGAAGTGATGGGGGATTTAAGTTAAGGGATAAGTGAGGCACAATGCATTTACAAGCTAGATTCACTTCAATGAATTATTGATCTCAAGAATTGTGTCAAATCCAATCATTGCATTGTCCTGGCTTGTTCCTCAACCTGAGTGATTTAAGTTGAGTGATACGTGAGGCACAATTTTTCCCCTTGTGTTATTGATTATCAACAGTTGCGTATCCAATCATTGAATCCATTGTCCTCACTTGTCCCTCAACTTAAGTTACTTAGGCGAGTACTTCTCTTTAACCTAATGTGACTTTAGTTCAGAGGTGATTTAGCATCTTTTGGAAACCATTTAAATATTCATGCAGTTTCCATTTGAACCCTTTAAGAACAAAATAATGATTATTCTTGTCGTTTTACATTTACAAATAATTTACTCAAGCATAATAGCTGAATTTGGACCACTGACGTCTATAGCCTGGTACTAGCTCTTTACTGTAAAGGCTATCCCCTATCACGTAGTCTCCACCCAGGCCGATAACAAAATTTAAAATTAAAATAAATATATAATTTTATTTTTTTAGAAGGAGAAGGTTAGGTTGCTGTTGATATGGCTGTCTTGCTGTTCTAATATTCTTTTACATCTATTGTAGCTCCAAGATTATGGCAAGAACCCTGCAGGCGAGACAGAGGTACAATTTAGGCTAACAAGAGTTACACTTGAGCCTATGTTAAGATCGATGGCCTATATCAGTCAGCAGCTCTCTGCACCAGCCAACAGAGTTGCTGTCATCAATTTGAAGGTATGCAAAGCCAAAGTTTCAACCTCTTTCGTATCACAGTTTTTCCCCTTGTGTTAAGGTATTTACAATGAAATTTCTTGGGTTTCACCGTAATTTTTGCAATTGGATTGGCATCACAGTTAGACTTGTGACAGGAATTTGAATTGAGCTATCTATAGTCAGTATAGGTGGTTGAGTGAGTTTATAACTGAAGATTTCTGGATTAATAGGCCTGTTTAAAGGTTATGGGGGTAAAGTGCACTATTGAGTATCTTTCAAAAGAGATTATGGGTTAAGTTCAACAAAGTAAGCTGCAGGAATTATCTGGGCTGAAGCCTGGAGGTAAGGATATATGGATTTCCTGTTGGGAAAATGTTGGGGAAATAAGTGAACTTTAGAGTGTGAAAAGCTATAGAGGGTATTGAGGAAGGAAATACTAAGCTTGGGGTGTTTTCTGAGGCTGTTAACAACATACTGAGAGTAGTGTTTCCTATTACTCTGGGATTGCAGTATGCTTATTAAGTTATTAATGATGGGCATTAAGTTCTGTTTCCAATGAGGGGCGAGGTGCAGATGTTCCTTAGAGGTAGCATTGGTTATGCAGGTGCAACTCATCAAACAAATATTTACTATAACAATTTCCATTAGTAGTAATAGTATTACTGCTATTCTTACTCTTTTCATTTGTTCACTTTTAAAATGCCTTCTGTCCTGCTGTAGTTGAATGATGATGTTTTGATGAATCAGCAATGCTTACAGTCTGTTGCACTGTGCGTTAGGTAATTTGTAGTCAATGACTAAAATTGCATGCTCATACATACCATTCTTTAACAAAGGAACGTGGCAAATTTTTTCCATTTATTATTAGACTGGAATTTCTATTTCATGCTGGAAGTACAATGTGATCAAACTAAGTCTGTTGTAAACTCTTTAATTATTATCATAAGGAGACAAGGCACATCTACTATAAACTTTCTAAGTCCTTGAAGACAATTTAGATATCTGTCGAAATCATTTTGGTTTCTTTAATAAACGAAACAGAAGAAATGTGTAATGGAAAGGTTTAAATAGAAGTACAATGAACCAGAAGTCAAAATAAGACAAAAACATACTAATAGACAACCACAAATAGCAACATAACCAGCCCAAAAAAATAGAAAACCCAAAGAAGAAACTGCAGCTTCTCGGTTCACATCCGACAATATCCTAAAGCATCCTTGTATTCCTTTCCATCCAAACCACCCCACAGATTGTCATTGGACCTAAGTCCCATATAACTTGTAGCTTTTTTCCATCCTCAAAGCATAATAGTTTTTAATGAATAGAGAAGCACACGAATGGTGGGGCGCCACCCCATTCATGACCTGTTTTTGAGGGAGGAAAATAGGTATGGTGATAGGAAGCTGTGCTGCATTGACAATATTGTGGGTGGTATGGATGGAGAGGATTAGAAGGATTTTTGAAGATGCAAGGAGGACAATACAGACCATTTGTGGGACAGAGTTCACTTTTGGGCATTCTTGTGGGCTTCAGTTTCCTCTGAGTTTAGGGATTGGGTGTTTCATGCTATTTGTTCGGATTGGAATGCTGCTGTCTAGAAATTTTGGGAGTAAACTAAGGATGCTTGGAAACACAGCAAGAAATGCATGGCTCTGCAAATTCAAACATAGGAATCCTTTGTATTCAACATTCATTATTATTCTAAAGTAATCCAATTTTGTATGAAATTATTATTTTTTTATACTTAAATTTGTCATAATTAGTGTTCAATGTATCTACATTATTGTGGTTTCTCAGCTTCAAGATACAAAGACAACTTCTGGAGAAACGGAGGTCAAGTTTCAAGTGTCCAGAGATACACTAGGTTCCATGTTGAAATCAATGGCTTACATCCGTGAGCAGCTATGACAAATGTAAGCATACTAGGAGACTAGGCAATTTACCAATTTAGCATTTACATAATTTCATTCTTATGTATTTCTTCTGTATGCTAACTGCTCGTCAATTGTATAATGAACTTCTTTTTGGGAGAAATCTTTTTTTTTCATATTTAAATAAGATATATATGGTCCTCAAATAAAGTTATGATTGCTGATTGTATCATCATTCCATGTTGAACACAGCGAGCTTCATTCTGATATGAAGTCTGTAAAGAAGACTTATTCGTTTGCCAACCTCCAAAACGAATAATCGAATCTAGGCTATCTCTGTATAAAAGGCGCAAGCGATAGAGAAGTGAAGATATGTTGGCCTATGGCCATGGGCGTACGATGCCAGTGTTCCATGAAGAAATTTAGTTTAGTTGTAGTTAGGTGTTCTATTCCTTGGACCACATCTAGTTTAGTTGTAGCTAAGGTATAGATGGTTTTCATGTAACCTTGTTTTGGATGCTGGTATGTACATGCTAGTTGTGAATGCCCGCACCCAATGAGCCTTGCCTTGCATATATTTTGTATCTGAAATCCAAATGGTGCTTCAATTTCATAATGCGCTAATTCATAGTACCAGGTGTCTTGCCTTGCATATATTCTTGGGGATGTTGAAACTAAATCAAGCAAAATTGAGGACGCAATGTATGTTTGAGAAGGTTGTGAGGGATTTGTAGACCAGAAGGTGCGCATATGGCTGGCGTCAAAAGCTATAATAATTTAGGAGAGCACCAAGTTATTCTTTATCCCACTCCAGTCCAAAACCAAAAAGTCAGATGAAATTAGAAAGAGTTCATACGACGAAATTAGGTTGCAAATAAAATAATTGATAATCACAACGTGGTGGGGACCTCGGATTTGATGAGACATTAGGCTACTGTTAATTTCTTTCTTGTGTCCGTAGACGCTCTTTGATTGGTCGATGATATTGTCGTTGTTGAGATAATCAATGAAAGTTGTTAATATTTTAATCCCTAAACGACAAATTTGCATGTCATTAGGTTCCATGAGGAGCACTTGCCCTTAAACAATTATTAAAAGATGCTAAGTGCTTAATAATCTTTTTGAAGCAGTCAAAGTTGGACAAACATTATTTTAACTCTATGTTCAATTATTTTGAATTTTGATTCTTTAATAAAATTTTAATCCAGAGTGGAAATGTCAGACAGTGGACATAAACTGAGAAGTCATTTTCCAATTCTGCTAATATTCAAAATTGCTGGTGATAGTTGATAGCATCCTTGTCCGACCAGAAAGAAAAAGAAAAAGAAAAAAAAGTTGATAGCATCTTGCACCATTTTGGCCAGTGTAGGCAATATTATTGCATCAACTGTGGCCACAGTTCCACGATGTGAGTGCATAGAAAAGGTTTCAAAAGTTGTCCCACTAAAAACAGTAGTCCTGCAAAGTGAGAGAGTTTTCAAAGCTTACAGGCTAATTAATTACCAGTTCATGTTATTTACAATCTCAAAAGGCTTTCATACTTCCTTACGAACCTGTATATTCGCAGTACTTTTGAAACCTTTTCTGTGCACTCACATCGTAGAAGCAAAGTTAAATATGCAATAATATTGAGTACAATGGCCAAAATAGTGCAAGATGCTATCAACTTTTTTTTTCTTCTTATTTTCTTCCGTTCTTCCTACCTATCCCTTTAAATCAATATTACTATAACGATAGAGTACTATATGTAAGTAAAAAAGTTCTATAAGATTTGTTGCCATCACTAAGATGTTTGTTGCCATCATTAAGATGTTTACGGGTGGCATCATTGTCACGTTATCATAAATGTCACTCAACTATTTGATTCTGTTGAAAACCTCGTTCACTTGCGCTACTTGGATACTTCGCATACCGCACTTGGATCTTATCATCTTTGTTTGTCCCACCAAAAAGAAAAGAAAAAAAAGTTTCCAACATCTTGTACCATTTTTTTCCCGTGTGGGTCATAATTTGAAGAAGTCCACCGACAATTTCTCAAAAGCTATTACCATTATTGCATCCAACCAACTTTGAAAAAGAAAAGTTTTCAAAAGTATTACAAGTTCATGTTATTTACAATCTCGAAAAGCTTCCTACTTCCTTACAAACCTGTATTTCCAAGTTGTGCTAGCCTAGCTACTTGCAAATCTTGGAATACTTTACTTCACCCAAATCCCTTGCAGTCTGCAGAGAAGAGAAAAGATGGCTTTGATCGGAGAGGCTCTTATCTCTGCTTCCGTCCAGGTGTTGTGCGACAGAATTACTTCAGCCGAGTTCGTCGACTTATTTCGGCACAAGAAACTTGACAAACCACTCCTCATGAAACTGAACACCACATTGTTGACCTTGAATGTAGTGCTTGATGATGCAGAGGAGAAGCAAATGGTAAACCCTGCTGTGAGAAAGTGGCTTGACGAGCTCAAACATGCTGTCTTTGATGCGGAGGACTTGCTGGATGAGATCGACACTGAAGCCTTGCGACGCAAGCTGGAAGGCGAAGATCAAATCGACAAATTAACCAACAAGGTGTGGAACTTCCTCTCTTCTTCTCATAATCATTTTTATCAAAGTATGAATGTTAAGATACAAGAGTTGTTACAAAGATTAGAAAGCTTTGTACAACAGAAAAGTATTCTGGGTCTTAGAGAAGGTGTTGGGAGGCAGGTTTCACAAAGAACTCCAACAACTTCCTTGGTTCATGAACCTTGTTTCCATGGTAGAGATGAAGTCATAGAAAAGTTCTCAAAAGTGTTGCTATCTGATGATGCAAGCAAGGATGATGTGTCTGTCCTCACCATTGTTGGAATGGGCGGGGTTGGCAAGACAACCCTTGCCCGAATGCTTTACAATGACGATAAGGTGAAAAGTCATTTTACATTTCAAGCTTGGGCTTGTGTTTCAGAAGATTATGATGCTATTAGGATAACTAGAACTCTTCTTGAGTCAGTCACTTCAAAGCCTTGTACTACAACAGATCTGAATTTGCTTCAAGTTGAACTAAGAGAACAACTGAGGGGAAAGAAATTTTTATTTGTATTGGATGACCTATGGAATGAAGATTATACTGATTGGAAGTTCCTCCAAACTCCTTTTACTTCAGGAGCAAGGGGAAGTAAAGTCATCATAACAACACGGAACACAAATGTAGCATCTGTCATGCAAAATGTTCCTATTCAATACTTGAAACCCCTGTCAAATGAGGACTGCTGGTTGCTACTTGCAAAACATGCATTTGGAAATGAAAACTATAGTGCACATCCAAACTTGGAAGAAATCGGGAAGCAAATTGCACGCAAATGCAATGGATTGCCTTTAGTTGCACAAACACTTGGTGGTGTATTACGTTGCAAGAAAGACTCCGAAGAATGGAACAAAGTATTAAACAGTAGCATTTGGGACTTACCTTACCAAAAAAGTAATATTCTTCCTGCTCTAGGATTGAGTTACCATTATCTTCCTGCAACGTTAAAACGATGCTTTGTTTATTGTTCAATTTTTCCAAAGGACTATGAATTAGAGATAGAAGATGTGGTTATTCTTTGGATGGGAGAAGGTTTAATTCCCCAAGTTGAGAATGTGGAAAGAATGGAAGAGGTGGCTAAGGAATATTTTAATGAACTGTTATCCCGATCATTGTTTCAAAAGTTGGGGAAATCAAGTTTCACTATGCATGATCTCATCAATGACTTGGCTGTGTTTATGTCTAAGGGATTTTGTTCCAGGTTGGAAGGGAAAGAATCACACGAAGTAGAAAGGGTTCGCCATTTGTCATATGCTAGAGGAGATTTTGATGTTGCTACAAAATTTAAGCCATTAAATGGTGCTAAGTGTATGCGGACCTTCCTACCTCTCTCTTTAAATCGATATCCTTTTCCTCATAACTACATAAGTAGAAAAGTTATGAAAGAGTTGTTGCCATCACTAAGATGTTTACGGGTGGTATCATTGTCACTTTACAAAAATGTCACCGAGTTACCTGAGTCTATTGGAAACCTCATTCACTTGCGCTACTTGGATCTTTCCTATACCGCAATTGAAAGGTTACCTGGGGCACTTTGCAAACTCTACAACTTACAGACATTATTATTGTCAAATTGTTCATCTCTCCTTGAATTGCCTGCAGACATCATAAAATTGATTAATTTACAGAAATTAACATTGGCATATTGTGGGTCTCTTACTAAATTGCCTGCAGGCATGAGGGAGTTGATTAATTTGCATCATCTTGATGTTAGGGGAACTAAAATTGAAGAGATGCCGGTGCAAATGGGTAGATTGAAAAGTTTGAGAACATTGACTACTTTTGTTGTGGGAAAATCTACTGGGTCAAGCATAGGAGAATTAAGGGAGTTGCGGCAGCTTGGAGGAAAACTTTCAATTTTGAAGCTACAAAATGTAGTTGATGCGAGGGATGCACTGCAAGCCAATATGAAGGACAAGAAAGATCTCAAGGAGTTAGAGTTTTCATGGGGCGAGGAGGATGCTGATGATTCCCAAAAGGAGAAAGATGTACTTGACAAGCTCCATCCTTGCGTGAATTTGGAGAAACTAACCATCAAATTTTATGGTGGAACCAATTTCTCGAATTGGTTAGGAGACTCTTCTTTCTCCAACATACAATTCATGCATCT